>JANHAO010006989.1:0-20676 GCA_026873985.1 Saraca asoca
GACCCGTACTCGCCGGTTCTTTGTTACAACTACACCGTGCACTTGCGGTATTTTTAAAACGTGCAGTAAGTTTGCAGCACATCATGAAGCACAGGGGCTCATCTCAGAATAATTGCCATCTTTCAAGCTGAGGCATCGGGGCTCATCCCAGAACACTTGCCAGCTTTTGAGCTAAGGCACCGAAGCTTATCCCAAAATAATTACTAACTTTTCAGTTGAAGCGTTGGGGCTCATCTCGAAAACTCATTATATAATTGTGACCTTCGATCCAGTTGAGGCATGGAGACGCTTAAAACAAACTCATTAGTTTTGGCAAAGAAGTCATCACTAAAAATAAAAAATTCATGCCATCCACAAGGCAGCAACATGCCCTAGTGCAACCTGTGAAGCACAACTCTTGAGCGACTAGGTTCGCAGCTCTTATCTGACCTACCTAAATATTTTTCACTCATAGCTTACCAATATCCAAATCTTTTCTCAAGACAAAAGTGCGGTCGATCAACCATTTGAGCATTTCATTCAATTGCAATTTACAAAAAGTTATGTAGCCACTTATATAAGCAGAATATTTAACACAATGTAACACTCATAAAGACTTCATTTATTAAGAAACCTCGATGAGCTGGAATTACATTAGAAGGCTCAAAGTACAATGCCTACAGCTATTGCCTCTAAGAAGAGAAGACTGGTCTCTAGAAGTTGAACCTCGACCAAAAGGAGGATCGAGGAGTCCGCTGAACTCCCAATTTTTTTCTTCCAAGTAGCCTCCTTAGCTAAAAGCTCCTCCTCAACCTCACTCCTGGATTTGAGAATTTGAAAAAGTGCCAGAGGATGTAGCTAGGAGGGATGTGTCTCAAGGTGAAATCATGAGGTAATAATCCAAGGTTAACATAAGACTCCCCTGTGGCTAGCAAGAAGAGTTATCCATGGGAGTTACATGTAGTAGGCTATTCATGCCTCTTGATCTCTTGCAGTAGGCTATGCATGCCTCAAAGAACTTTGCTAGAAGCTAAACCACTAAGAGCATGGGAAGCTTAGTTACGGCACCCATCTAAGTCTTCTATGAAGAAAGAGAAAGGCTATCAGGTATTAAATAGACTAGTCTGGTCTCTTGGAAAATCCAAAAGATATTTGATTGTTCCTAATTGAACGGTTCAAGAAGAAATGAAATTGCTATGCCAACGGCTGGGAACCATACACAGGAAAAAGGGGCATGGTCGGGAATAGATGGAATGAAAGATTTGAATCTGAAATGACAACTTGATAAAAACTATAGGCAAAAATTTGAATACACAGTGAAATTTTAACTCCCAATCCGTGAAGCAAACTGAGAGTTAAGGGGCTTATGTTATAAGTAAAATCTGACCTCACATAATAGATAAGCAAAAGCATAACAAAAATTGAGAACCAGTTAAAGATAGTTTAGCTCGCTAGGATTACACCACCTCACTAACTGCGAGGTCAAGATGTGAACAAAGCCCAAAGAAACAACTCGTTAGAGCTTACCTCACCAAAAGCGAAGCTCGCCTCGCTGGAAGAAAGCCAACAGTCACCCTGAGCCAAGTATTTCAATTTGCTAGACAGGCACAATGCCTAGCCAAAGACTCGATAAGATAGAGTATCAGACAAACTTACATCATGACTTAAATCTAGCAGACAAGAGGGGCTCATCCATAGAAAGCCATCTACAAGAGCCAATCTGCTGAAGATTACATTATCTTGTACATTTAATATTAGATGTAGCTTATTTACAATATGTAAAATTAACTTGTAACCTCTTGGCCTTTATAAATAGGAGGGAGAAGACTACTATAAATAACTTCGAGTAGAGATACTAAAACTTTGTAAAAATTGCCTCCAAAAGAAATAGCATTACCGTGGACGTATGACCTAGTATTGTCTGGATTTGGCTGAACCATGTTAAAAGCTCTATGTTTTCTACTGCTTCTCTTCCTTTCCCCGTTTGCTGCTCTTGTTAGTTGTATTTGTAACCAAATTGTAGTTCAAGTCCTAGAAGAACCTCTTCAGTTAGCTGGAGTTTTGTAGAACCGAAATCTACCATTAACATGTAACAATGGCCAACCAACACGAGTATGGTGTAGTGGACTGATTATAAAGATTGAACCCATCGGAGCATAAGCCAAGTCAAACATTTCTAGGTTCCATTGCAAATATAAGGTAAGTTCTAACAAAGTGCTTCTAAGCTTCTCCATTAAATGGATGCTATAATAAACCTTCTTCTCTTCAATTTTCATATTGCCATCTCATGCATTATGTGCACCTCATAGAAGCATACAATCATTGAAGTTTAGGTATTAATGGCAAGAAGCACATTCTCCAAAAGGGAACTTCCTTATATCTTCCTCTTCCTCATCATGGTTTCTTAAATCTTAGTTCGCCATAGAATTTGCACATCCTCTCATTAATGTCATCTTTGAAATACAATATCCATCGATTAATGCAACAATTAATTTTCTTATGCCCAAGCCCAAGTTTTCTGACTAATTTCTTTATATCATAGAATTTTTTCAAAGCTAAGTTGTTAATTGGATATGTCTCCTTCAATAGTGCCATTGTTTCATTAAAGCATCCTTGTGGGGGAATTATAATATGATTTTATGCTTAACATCCTAGTTGCCACTAATAACTCTGTGTGATTAGTGCAACCTAACCATAGTGGCTATTATGCAACATACATCATATCATAAAATTTTTATGCATCATTATTATGAGGCTCTTCTATGTCATCACTAGTGAAAGTTTGAAAGTATGGACCACCAATATCATATATCATGGTTTCAAATTGGCCAATATTCTCAACATAAGTGTCCTCATGAACACTTCTAGAGCTACCAACCTTGAAATCATAACTTACATTTCTATAGGGTTCTTTCTCCCTATGAGATGTCCAAAAATAATAATTTGGTTTAAGCCCACATGTATGCAGAAGTACTTTCACTTCATTCAACATAAGATGTTTCCTATTGTCATACTTGGCATATGGACATCTAATTCGACCTTCACCCAAGAAGACTCTTTGTTGGCAAGCAAAATAACAAAATCATCAACCCCAATCATAAATTCATTTGTATATCCATCCCTTCCTAGTAGTACCCTATTATATATCCACAAATGGTATATAGGAATATCTATATTAATAGTTATTCAATCTTGCAACCAAAATCTAACTTCCCACAAGGATTGCCTATGTCACTGTGAAACTTTAATTCATTATGAAGATTTATATCAAGCTAACACAACAAAATCATCCTAGTTTCCAACATGACATTCATGCACAATCACTATGTCAACAAAAACTACAAACTCCTCAGTGTGGTCTTCAACCTACATTTAAAGGTGATACATCATTATATATATAGCTTGTAGGAGTTGTATGATGTTGATGAGTTAGAGAAAAGTAAAAAGAAGATTGATGACATCTACAATGAGGCATTAACCATATATCATATTGTTTACAATTAATTGCACCACATTGTGAGATTTGATTGGCTATTGTATGTTTGCATGGAAGATTACAAGAGCCAAGTTTCTAAGTTTTTATAGCCTCAAACAAGATTAAAGAATCCTAGGATTGGCATCATAAAAAATGTTTGAATAATTAGACCCTAAAATGCAATCTTGTGATATAGGCACTAATTAACCAAATATTTCCTATAATACTAATCCCAAGAGTTTTTCATCCAATTTGAGGCTATACAAACCTAGAAGCATGACCCACATGATCATCTACACAAACTTTTAATAAGCATTTGAACCTTGTAATATGGCATAACTATAAACAATAAGGTATACAACCAATGCCTTCTTATCAATCTCCTCTTTGCTCTCTTCTAGCTCATCACGATCACATAACTCCTACAAATCATAGCATAGGCAAAATCAAAGCTAAAGGTTCAGAAAATATAGCTTTATGTGGGAAATTTATGGACATGATAACCTGCAAGTGTAACACCAGAACAAGCACTCAAGGATGAAAATACTAAGGATGATAACATTCATCATAGAAGTGTTTTAACATTGAAATTTCCATTTATCATAATTAACTTTAAATTGCTTAGTTAGATATTTCAAAAGAATTTAGGATACATATACTATAATCACTTAACATTGTAGCTTAACACCTGCTTACTCCTCAACAAGCAAACATTTAAAAACCAATCAACCATTAGACCTAAAGCCCATCCACCTTTTTTCAAGTTCTAGTAAAGTAATAAAAAAAGTACATAACATAAGTTAAGATCTCTTACCTCTGAAGAAAATTTAGTAAGCTAACCTTGGTATGTATTTAGCCTAACACAATATGGAATAAAACCCTTTATTTCATTTTATTTTCAATAATTAACCTAACCAAATTTATTCAAGAAATCAAATATCATAAAAAATTCACCACTTATACATAGACTAAAAGTGCAGTCAATCATTAATTGTATCAATTTTTTATTTAGAAATAACTTATTTATCTAACTTAGAATTTTTTCTCCAAATCTAGTTTTTCTCTATTGTGCCTAACAATGTACATCTAATTGATGAGCTCATTCTCGCAAATTTTTTCCTATAAATTGCTAACAATTATGTAAATATACCAAGCATACAAAATCCTATTTTTCCACTCTAACATAAACCCTAAATATAAATATATACATATGTATTGCAACAATAAATAAAAAAAATTAGTAAAAATAAATAAATGCAAACTTACTTGGAATAAGTAATGAACAAGGTCAAAGTAACTTCAGTCTCCATAAAATCCATAGCATTAAAAAATAAAAATACATATATATATATAATTATCTCAAATTTTAAGTAAAAATATTTAAAAATAATCAGTCAAAATGGGTTTACCTCAAGCGGTGAGCAAGAAAACAAGTGGAAAAGGCCAAAAATGAGCTATCAACAGTAATGGAGGGAATGATGTAGATGGAGAGGAGGAAAGGAAAAAGGAGGAGAAAATGTGAGGTTCAGACACTAGGGGTATGATATTTTGGAACTTCCCACTGCCTTTTCCTCGATAAGGACCATGGGAATCTAAATGGAACATTACATTTCAGGTTTCCGATGGCTTTGGCCAAGAAACCAATTTTTTTTTAAAAAAAATTTCCATGGCTTATAAACCATGGGAAAGTTCAAATTTTGTGTCTTCCATGATTTATATTCAAGGTAAACCATGGGAAAATGAAAAAAATATATATATATATATGCAATGAGCTAACCCATTAACCTAATGAGTAAACACTTACCAGTCACATACTTTTGTCAAATTGGGTTATTTCAGGCTAATTCATATTAAATTAGGTCATTGTTCTCATTCTTTATACTAGTTCCAGTTCCAGGTCAGACAACATTATACCAGTTCCATTTTGACACCTCTATAAAGCCCAATTTAGTGTAGCCTACTTTTTCTCTTATCTACAATTCTATCAAATTCATGTCCTATAAAAATATTATTTAAACAATGAGTATGACAAATTCAATAAAAAGTTTACCATGAAAAATTATATTATTTATGTCCAATTGACAAAATATTTATAATGTAATACAAAGCAAAGGTGAATCTTTATTGACAATTTTGTTCAATATTTATTTCAACTGTCGAATAAAAAAAAAATAAGACTGATGGGTTAATAGATATCTATAGATGAATCTTTAATGACCTTTTTGTTAATGGATAAACATTCCAACCATATATTTGTCCCATTAAACATCATAAATGGATTTAGATAAACCCAAAGTTGAATGGATTGAATGAATTTATGGATATCCATCCATTTTGACACCCCTAATTTATAGTATTTGGTAATTCAATATGTATAAAAGTTTACAACAGGAAACAAAATCTACTATGAATATGTTCAACTTCTTTAAGCTTTATATTTGCAATTCGTTGATCTTGGTTTAGCAAGAGGATCTGTAGTTCATTCTTTAGATTTAAAACACAAATAGACAATATTCCTTAGCCATTCTTGAAGCTTGATGCAGCTAGTGAAAGCATATATCTAGTCAAGGATTAAACCTTTAACACCCTTTATTTTACATGCTTATTATTAACTAGCTTATATCCCATATGATGCATGACTTTAATTAATTTTATTTAACAATAATTTATAAAATGAATATATATTGTAAATTATAATATATATAAATATAGATAAAGCATCATTATATTTTTATATAATAGATTATTCGCGTTAATTGTAAGAGAATATTATATTTTTTTAATTTGATAAAGTTCTTACATTAAAATTTCAAATTAACTAAACTTATCATTTGAATTATTTCAATCTTTCCAAAATATTTTCTTAATATATTAATACTCAAGTGAATTTATTTATAAAATTGTGTTCAAAAATTTAAATTAACTACTTTATATTAGAAAATTTAATTATTTAATTAATAAGAATTCACGTATTGTCATAACTAATATCTTATATTTCAAAAATATTTTTCTTATGAAGTTTTAGAAATATTTTAAATTAAAATTATGATAAGTAGTTAAAAGTGATAAAAATTTCTCAAAAAAAAAAAAGAAAGTATGAAATATCAAATTTAGTATTTACTATTTGAAAATAATATAAAAAATTAAAAAGGGAAAACTTTTAGATAGACATTATCTGCCAAATCAAAATTGCATATTACTAATCATGTATTAATAAATATTTTATTTTTATATAAATATAATTATTTACTTATATATAAATTATTAGCTTGTATCCCATGCAATGCATGACTTTAATTAATTTTTTTATAAAAATTTGTAACACAAATTTAGATTATAAATTATAATATATTTAAATATAGGTAAACCATTATCATATTTTTATGTATTAGATGATTATATAATTGGTACAATTATATTTATATAAATTGTGAGGGAATATTATATTTCTTTTAATTTGAAAATTTTATTACATTAGTATTTCAAATTAGCTAAACTTACCATTTGAATTGTTTTCATGTTTTTAAAGATATTTTCCTAATATATTAATACTCAGGTGTATTTATTTATAAAATTTTGTTTAAAAATTTAAATTAACTACTTTATGTCAAAAGATTTAATTATTAGATGAATAAAAGTTCATGTATCAATATAACTTATATGTTATCTTAAGAAAAATATACCTTTTAGAAATATTTTTTTATGAAGTTTTAGAAACATTTTAAATTAAAATTGTGATAAATACTTAAAAGTGATAAAAGTTTGAAAAATGAAAACTATGAAATATTAAATTTAGTAATTAATATTTAAAGATAATATAAAAATTTAAAAAGTGATAACTTTTTAATAGACAATATCTACCAAATCATAATTAGATATTACTAATAATATATTTTGGAGTATTTTATTACTATATCAATATAATTATTTACTTATATATAAATTATTTAATACACATAGAAATAATTCAAATTGAGATTTATTAATGAATTTAGATTGAAAATTGAATGCAATTAATATTATTAAATAATTTTTTGAAATGAATAATTTTCATAAAAAATGAGGATATATAGCATTTATCAAAGCGGTTTACAATTTAAAAATTAGAGAATAAATTATTAAAATTATTTAAAATTTAAATTATTCAACTCATTGAAATATTAAAATATTTTTTAATTTTTATTTTTAATATTAAATATATAAATACTATCAAATTCTAAGTCGAAGATCATTTCAATAATATTAAAATTGATATCAAAATTGTATTATTCAAATAAATAAATAATTTAAATAATAAAAATTAGAAATCAATATGTTATTTGATAATTGAAAAATTAAAAAATAAAATTAATAAATTAATAATTTAATAGCAATAAAATTAATAAAAATTAAATTAGAAATCATTTATAGATAATTTATATAAATAATTTATTATTAAAATAGATAAATACAGAACTTCTATCTACGATTTGAATTAAAATAAAAATTAAAAAATTAAAAATTTTTCTCACTTATCCTCTCTTGGTAAGCGGAAAACACTTGTTACGTAATACATGGTAAGCGGAAAACACTTGTTACGTAATACATTTTAATGAGGTGAATGTTATGACTTTTATAATAATAGTAAGATTGCAGAAATTTTCCTATAATTAGTCAACTTATTCTACAAAATTATTTCCAATGGAAAAAAAAAAAGGGCAACTAACTACCTTTTTCGTAGCAATTCTCATCCTATATCGCAACAATGGCATCACTTTCACAAAATTGCTTTCAACTTTATCCATTTTTTAAAAATTAACAAAAATGTGAAGAAATAAATGAAAAATAAATACTAATATTGATATCAATTAGATACATAGAAATAGAATGTTAATTATTAGATTTAATCACCCACAGAATAAGACAACAGTTATTTGTATGTACTTTGTGAGAGCCCACTATATATTATTAGCAAATTCAAGCACCAACTAAATAAGACTATAGTACAAACAAATCAAAGTGGATATATCTTAAATACAACTAAATAAAGCATTGCACATATTTTGTAGGAGAAAGAGTTAAGGGAGGCTCTTCATTTTGAAATAGTATCGACAAAAGTGAGAAAGAAAACCAAGTAAAAATAATTCTAAGAGACACTTAAATAAAGGTTCCAGGACATATTTCACATTCTCGTAGCAAAAGAGGTAAAATGCAAATCACAATGACTTGAAGCCTTTTTAGTTTTATATGGACTCATGCAGAATAAAATTTTCACCTAATACATACCCAAAAATAGAGGCACTACATACAACATTAGAAAGACAAAATCACATCCAAAATATAAAAGGGACAAGAATAAAGGAAAATTTTAGATAAAGTTTCTTAGGTGTTTGTCATCAAGTTCTCTATTTAAATTATAACACGTATATTGATAACCCTACTAATTACCTATATTTTGAATGAAAAACTTCATGGCAAACACATTTCATAATTTGAATTGGAAACTTGATGGCAAACATCTAAAGAACTTTACCTAAATTTTGCTATAAGAATAATGGTTCGCCATTGATGTGACCTTCTCAATAGAAATATGTGTCAAAGTTTTACCTTTTATACAATTGGAAAACAAACACCATCAGCTTAAGTTAAATTTCCAAGCTTTAGTTTCACATTGAGTGTTCTTTTGGAAACTAATTAGAGGTTGAAGGCAAGAGATGTCTACTTCTAGTTATGGAACTCATCCTATAACTTTGTTGTTGGCTGGATCATGTGCATTGGTGTGCACATAAGTAAAGGATTAATATTATTGTGGATCTAATAACACACAATTTAATGATATATGAGTTTGTAAGAATGGTAAGAAATTATAGATTCTTGCAAAATATAAATTAAGTGAAATAATCATAACATATTAACTAGTGCTGTCATAGGTATATGATATGCAACTTAGAAAGACCTCTTTTAGGATATAGCTTCTTCTTATGCATTGTAAGGTATGAACCTCCTCTTAAATTACAAACCTTCTTCAAAAGTTACGAACTTTCTTTAAATGTCACAGACCTTCTCCAAAAGTCACAAACTTCTCCAAAGTTCATAAAGTTTCTCTAAAGATGTGAAGTGCCTTATCCCCAATGTAAGTCAAACAAAATCATGGGAATGATATGAACATTTAGAATTTTCTACATGGGATTATCTTGCTAGTTTTAGCCAACCAGAATCTTTGCATGCCTCACTTGTAGGGCTAATGGAGATATTTATAAGAAAGTCTGAGACTTTTTGCCTCAATCTAGGAATACAACTAGCCACAATAACCTACATTCCATTCATAAACATTTACACATGTCAAGTTCCACTCCCACATTCATGGTCACTAAAACATAAATTTGATTTATAATATTAAAAACATCCATTTATAATTCGACATTAAGTAGATAGAATCATCGCTACTACAAAATGCAAAAATGATATTATTACATAGATGTTAGATGAGAGATAAATCGACATATATATAGGCACGATGGTGTTTTTGTAAATATTAGCAAACTTATAATGTTGATTCCTATTAAAGAAACTAACATTTAAACTAAATATCACATTTGACATCGGTTTGAGTTAAGTAATTGACATTATTTTGAAATTATTTAATTTGTACCATTTTGCTTTAAACCATGCATCTCCAAAAGCTATAACTCCTCAATTGTCAAAAAAATTTATTAATTTATCAATCAAATTATTTATATACAACTAATTTATTGATATTATAATATTTCAATTAATTTTCCATTTTACCAAGTCTATAAAATAGTCAAAATAAATCTGATGTATTTATATTCGAGTATATGAAGAGACATAGATTAGACGTCATTTTGTACTAAGAACTAATGTAGATGAACCAAAATACTTTAAAAAGATGCAGGTATGTGAAGGGACATAGATTAGATGTTGATTTTGTATTAGGTACCAATGTAAATATATGATATAACATGACGGTTCCAACATATTAATAGACATCCAATGTCTCCATGCATTTTAAATGAAAATTATTATATGTAATATTATGTGTCTATTTTTTTTAAAGATGGGTTAAGAGAAATGACATCAGTTTTTTAACCAAAATCAATGTCCATAATGTCTTAAATGACAGTTTCTACAAAAAAAAAATTCATGTCATTAATTTTGAATTATTTTGTCTATTTAAGAATAAAAATTATTTAATTTTTTGTATAAGCCTCACTTGAATTATTTTGTTTAATTTTATTTATAAAAAAAATTATTCTCTAATTGTTAATTTTTCTATTCCCAATCAAATAATTCCATTTTACTAAGACTAGAGAACAATTCAAGAATTTAAATATTATTTAATTGGACAAAATAAGTCAAGAATTTATGTATTAGTTAATGGATAAAATAATTCAAAAAATAATTATTCTTTGGACAATTTATTTGTAAAAATTATAATATATTATCTATAAAATAAAATGAACAAAAATAATTCAAAATAAATGAGTAGTGCACAGGAAATATGGGTGAGTAAATGAAAATTAAGACATCAATTCTTACTAAAAAAACCATCATTGAAAGTCTACCATTTATAAAAATGTTTTAGCAAACCAAACTATTACTCTCATTCTCTTGCTACTGTCAAATCCTAGCTCCCTTCCCCTTCATCTTCGACAATTGAAAGGCACTCTCCTTTTCACTCTCACTCTCTTACTGACTACAAAAACCTAGCTCACTCTCACTCTCCCTCTTTCGGTGATTTGAACCAATCTTCTGTGTCTTACTCTCTCTTTGTTTTTTGGTAGCAGCTACTTTTCCTTTGAATTTTATTAATGATTGATGTTGTGTTGATGAGATAAATTATGTGTTAATTATGTTTAATTGTATACCTTAGTTGTTTTCTAATTTTGGATCATACCAACCAGAAGATGTAATATATAACAAAGTTATTGACTTTGAGAAATTGGATAACTTGCAAAGGGAAGTTGTTGTTATGTTGTGTTAGCTTGATTTTGTATTTGTTGTATATGTAGGCAACTATTTTAACATGTTAATTTTGTATAAACTTACAGTACTTTGAAGGAAATCAAAGTCCTTACACACAACAAGAAATTAATAATAATTCGAGATCAACGATAGGGATTTCTCTAACTCAATTCAATAGAATAATGTAAAAACTTGTTAATTTGACATGTTTTTTATTTCAATTAGTTTTGTAATATCTTGAATTTTTTGTTAATCCAATAACATGCTTGAAGGTGTTGAAATTGGGATTGTCTTTAGTGATTGGAGATTTTGGTGCAATGGTTATTTATGCAAAAATGCAAATAGTAGCAAGTTTTTATAAAAATGTAGGTAGTAACAAGTTTCTATAAAATTGTAGTTAGCATTAGGTATTTTTTTAGAGAAAAGACATTTTTTTATAAAAAAATTGATGTCTTTAATTGTCAGCAAGAGAAAAGAAATTGTTTTTTTTTTAAAAAAAAGGATGTATTTAATGGTGAGTAGTTTTTTTAAGAGAAAAGACATCAATTTTTTTATGAAAAAATGACATCTTCAATGGTTTTTACATTGATGCCATAACTTAGTCGACATTGCAATCTTTTTAAAAAATTATTTCATGTTGGTTTTTTATTAAACAAAGATATGCAAAAAATATTCAAATAAAAAAATGTCAGTTGTAGGTTAAAAGTTGATGTCATTTCTTGTCTTCCATGTAAGTTAAAAGTTTGACATAAATTGTTCTAACCTACAACACTAGTCAGATAGATGTTGGTCTTCAAACCGACATGGCATGTGTAAAATAACCAACGTGTAAGTGTGTTTTCTGTAGTAGTGTATGTCTCTTGGGTTTATACACTAAATAAATTTAAACTCTCTTAAAAGAAAATAATTTATAGTTGAAACTATGAAGATTCTTACAATCACTCACTGGGTTTCAAAGCAAAAAAATACTTTTAAAAGGCCATAATAATAAGTATTATCTCAAATCTTCTAGTATAAAATATATATTATCCATTTAGAGACTAGAATTGAACCTTGAATTGGTATACCATCTACATCATACTCATAATTTGACAATTCAAGTAAAGTTGCATTCTAATTTGAGTATCGGCCATTAAGGAAATGTGCCTTGAAACATTTCATAGGCCTAAACACTTGAGATCCAACCTTCTCTCTCTATTGAGACTCTCCTATATACTACTGTAAGTATATGCTTGATAGAGAAATTGAATCTTAGGACATAACCATGAGTGCCCAATAAGGCCATCACAAATTAAGCAAATTCCATAGAATTAACATCAATTCATTCATTTCATACTCAGAATCTGGCAACTCAGGTAAAGCTTTATTCCAATATGAATATTAGCTACTAAGAAAATATGCATCAAACATTCTATAAGCTTGAATAATTTGAGATCCAACCCATCTTCTATCGAGACCTTCCCATGTCTACCCTCAAGTACATACATGATAGAAAAGTTAAACCTTGGATGTTAACTCATTTAAGAATATATGTCTCACAAAGGAATCAAGCCCATATTGTTTTGAATATAATTATACCAAGAGTCATAATGGATGGGTTTGCTAAATTATCTATTGATGCAATCTTCTTTGGAATAATTTCTTACTTTTCTAGCATGTCTTGAATTTAGTGATATTACCATTAATATGCTTAGCCTTAGAGTGACTCATAAGATCCTTCTCAATTGCAATAGCAAAAAATTTATTGCAAGTAGTGACTAAGGGTTACTCCAAACATGGTACTAGTTGACAACTTGCCAATAATTTTCAAACACACACATCTTTCCTTAGAGCTATATTAATTTCCATATATTCACTCTTCATAGTGGATTGAGCTACACAACCTTGTGTTTTACCTTTCTAGGATCTTGCACCTCAGCCAAACATAAATATGAACCCAAAAATTGAATTTGGTGTATCCACACAACCTTACAATCAGAATCTAGATAACCAATCTATTACAATAGAATAAATCAAACTATATGATACAATATGCTTCAAATAATGAAATACTTGTTTACCTTTCCCAATGACTCTTTGTAAGACTAGATTAAAAATTACTAAGAATTCCCATACACAAGCAAGATTAAGCCTAGTGCATATTAAAGCACATACAAAAGTTCTTCAACTATAAGCATATAGAATCAAGGCTCCATTAGGCCTATCTTAAGAAGTAATAGGATATTCCGTTATGCTGACAATGAAATTTGGTTCATTTGGAGGACTCGAACTTCAGCCAACAGAGAAGAGTTTAGAGAATCAATGCTGCTTCCGAAGTGCAAAAGAGAAAGGACTGAAAGGAACAAGGGGAAGAGAAATAACATGTTTAACATGGTTCAGCCAAATTTAGATGGCACCAGACCCTATGTCCACGGCGGAGCTTTTATTGATGTATTGAAAGTAATTTGCAGATTTTCTACTTACAAGACTTTCTCCTCCTCTTCTAACAATGTAATCCTATTTATAGAGGAAGGAGGAGTTACATCCATTAATTATCAGCTACAGTGGTGTTACATCAAACTATAACTGAGAAAAGACAGCAAAAGGGGCTACAATTTGGCTACTACAAAAAGTAGGCTACTGAATGGTCTCCCTAGGTTAGCGGTAGACCTGAACCAATTGGCATCCGATGCTTGGAGTTGTCATAGAGATTGCTGTAGTGAGTTGGCACTGCTGTAGCGAGGAAGCAGGCTTGAATGAAGTGATTGGCTAGTCGATAATCCGGTCTCATAATTTCTTTGTTGGACCATCCTTCGCGAGGGAGGCTATTCCGCTGAATGTACTTGAATGCCTTTGTAGCATCGTTATATTGCGACAAGCAAGCGGGGCTGATGTTAGGAGCACTTCGCTGTTGCCGCTTTCTGGTGGGTGAAGTGAGGCCTACCGAATGCTTCTTGTCTAAAGGAGGGACTTGATCTCTATTGCGCTCAGGGACTCGTCCTTGCAAGGCTATTTTTATATATATAACATAAGCCCCTCAACTCTCAGTTTGCTTTACAGACTGGGAGTTGCAAGTTTCTAAGGCTTGATTTGTATCTTCAGCCAGTGCCCTTCTTTGACTGAGATGTCTTGTCAAATATCTTCCTGTCTTGCTTTAGGCTATGCTTTCCCCTGTTTGCCATTTTTGGTCATTAGCGTGGTATTGCCACCAGTTTCAAATCGTTGGATGAAGATCAAATCAGATTTTCTCTGGATTCTTCAAAGGGCTAAGCGGGTCTATTTATAGCTTGGGGCATTCTTCATCTCAAAGAAGCTCAATGGAGGAGACTGAAGAGCCCTCTACATTTTAGTGTTTTAGCTTCCATCAAAGCTTGGTGAGACATGGATGGCCTGTTGTAGAGTAATAGGAGACATGGATAACCTGTTGCATATGGCTCTAGCATAGGATCCGCCTGGCGAACTCCTATAGGTTCTCGCGATGACTTCTGGCCACCTTCTCCGACCGTTGCATGTGGTGTTGCTGCCTGGCCAGCTAGCTTCTATGACTTTTTGATTTGCCATGTGTGGCTCAAGAGGACACGCCGGAGGAATAAGTAGGAGGAACTCTGGGGCTGCTGCTCTTTTGCAGACCCGACAACTGGTTGCTGGCCTTTTGGCTACTTTTTTATAGGAATCGTAGTGCCAAGCTTTCAGTCTTTTTCCCTTGATGTATTGTTGCCTTACTGGTCGAGGTCTTTTTTGCTACATGAGTTTTTCTTCTTTCAGATACTGTAATGAATGCTTCATGCATTACTATATGTAAGCTTTGGATAATTGATTAGAATTTCTCTCTTTTCAACTAATCAGCTGCTCTTTGTTTTTTCTAACTACTCATCTCTTTGTGAGTGAGAGAAGGAGTCACATGCAAGCTGCGCCCAAAAGATCTCAAGAGATTCAACCACGTGAGAGCCATGGGAAATATACTCTCATGAAAGTTACGGGAAATGGTGATGTTTTTATAACCGTGAGGTAGGCTTAGAGGCCATCTCTTCCTCGACTGTGGTTTGATGTAGCGAGTTGAAAATTGTTCGTTGATACTACAAAATAATGTTGTAACGAGGTGATAACCATTCGCTATAGTGAGATAAGGATGTAGCGAGGTGAAAACCATTCACTGTTATGCTATAGTGAGGTGAAAACCATTTGCTGTAGCGAGATAAGGATGTAGCAAGGTGAAAACCATTCGTTGTAGCAAGATTGCAATGACAGAGCAAAAACTCTTTTTTTGGGCAACGTATGGCCACTCGGCCATTTGTATTGATTCAAAACGCCATACTTGGTACAATCGATAATAAACGAGCATTACAGGATCAAAATATGGTTCGGATGGAGGGCTTGGGCTTTTAGGTGGCAACTCACTGAGCCTGATGAGTGCACTGCCCGGGTGGTCTTACCACATAATCCTACAGTCGACCATTTCTGATGAAGCCCTCAATGGCATTTTTCAGTGCATGGCACTCCTAGGTGGTGTGCCCAACCTCATTGTGATAAGCATAAAATCTCCTCTGGTCTCTAGGCTTAGCGGATATCCTCATTGGTCTGGGTTTTCCAAAGTCCTCATTATGCCTTTCTATGGTAAAGATTATGTCCTGTGTGTCTGACAGGATGCTATAGCTCTCGAAGCAACCTTTGGGTCGCTGAGGTTTTGCTTTCTTGACAAGATAAGGAGTGGGGTTGTCGTGACTCTTGCTACCCCTCTTTTTGCTCAGGGTAGGCCCATTATGGCCTGCTTTATGCCTGGGTTCCTCTATTCTGAAGGCTTCTTCCCATCCTATTTGCTTGGTCGTCCGATCATAAAATTTAGCGAGATCTCGAGCGGGGGACTTGTAGAGGCTTCTGTACAACTTGCCATCTTTACGAAGTCCTACTAAGATAGCTGTTAGAATACTTTCCTCCAAGGGATTCTCCACAGAATTAGCCTCATGCCTGAATCGGGTTACATAGTCTTTGAGTGACTCGTCCTTGTGTTGGAAAATCATCGCAAGGTAGCAAGGAGGCATGAGTTACTTCTTCAGCACTCGATATTGGTCAACGAATTTCCTTTGGCACTTCTCCCAACTACCGATGCTGCGTATAGAGAGGTGCCTAAACCAAGCACAAGGCACTGCCCTTAGCGTTGTGGGGAAGACACGGTGCTTCACCAGGGGATCAATCATCTGGAGGTCCATTTGGGTATTGAACACATCCAGGTGGTCGCTTGGGTCGCTATTCCCATCATATAGCGGGATAGCAGGTACTTTGAGCTTCTACAAGAGAGGTTGCTTCTCGATCTCCGTGAAAAATGGTAAGGTTTCCTCATAGTGAGGTAATTACTTTGAGGTTGTGGGCGCTTCTCTAGCTGTTTCAACTTCTGGAGAACCTCTTCAATGCTGGATGCTGATCTTTGCACTGAGGGGTTGAGCTTTTTGCCTGTTGCAAGCCCCCCAGTCATTGGCTGTCACGATCATCGCGAGCCTCCCTCTGAGCTTCCTCTTAAAGCTGTTGGAGTTATGCCATGACCTCTTCTTATCTTTGGGCATTTTGTACTTGTGCCTGAGCAAGCACCTTGACAGTCTCAGCTAACCCTCTGATTGTGTTTTCAAGTGCCGATTAGGACTGATCAAGCGTTTGTGTCTCTTAAGTTTTAGGCGCAACGGTGTGTTGCTGAGAAATCGAAACTGTGGAACTCTGAGTTATTCTTTCTCTAGCCATGGTTAGGCTGCAATGGAAACTTCAGGAAGCAGATGGTTCCCACAAACGATGCCAAAATTATAATGATGAAATTTGGTTTGTATGGAGGACTTAAACTTCAGCCAACGGAGAAGAGTTTAGAGAACCAATGCTACTTTCGAAGTGCAGAAGAGAAAGGACCAAGAGGAAGAAGGCGAAGAGAAACAGCACATTTAATATGGTTCGGCCCAATCCGGATGGTACCGGACCCTACATCCACGGTGGAACTTTTATTGATGTATTGAAAATAATTTGCAGAGTTTCTGCTTACAAGACTTTCTCCTTCTCTTCTAACAATTTAATCCTATTTATAGAGGAAAGAGGAGTTACATGCATTAATTACTAGCTACAGTGGTGTTACATCAAACTATAAATGAGAAAAGATAGCAAAAGGGGCTACAATCTGGCTACTGTAGAAAGTAAGCTACTGAATGGTCTCCTTGGGTTGGTGGTAGACCTGAACTAGTTGGCATCCAATGCTTGGAGTTGTCGTGGAGATTGTTGTAGCGAGGAAGCGGGCTTGAACGGAGTGATCGGCTAGTCGACAATTTGGTCTCGTAATTTCTTCGCTAGACCATCCCTCATGAGGGAGGCTGTTCCGCGGAATGTACCCGAATGCCCTCGCAACGTCGTTGTATTGCAATGAGTGAGGCGGGGATGATGTTAGGAGCACTTTGCTGTTGTCGCTTTCTGGTGGGCAAAGCGAGGCCTACCAGATGTTTCTCGTTGAAGGGAGGGACTTGATCTCTGTCGCGCTTGGGGACTCATCCTTGCAAGGCTATTTTTATATATATAACACTTTATAACTTCTTTGACAAGTTATAAGGAATATTACCATCATAGAAATAATCCATCTTAAGCCAATACAAAAGAGTATCCATATATTTTTTTAAGATAAATTGAGTCTCATTTGTGCCACTTTCCTAATAATTTTGACACTAAGAATGTTTAAGATTTTATCTAGATCTTTCATATTATTCATATGAGAAAGTCATTTTTTTTATCTCCATCAAAAAATACACATCGTTACATGGAAAAAGAATATTATCTATGTGTAGAATCAAAATAACAATCTTAGCTCCCGCTATTTTCATATATAATCAATGATTGTCATAATTTTAAACAAAATCATATGCTTCAATAACTTCATAGGATATAAAATTCTATTATCTAGAAGCTTGTTTGGGATATAAGGTGTAGTTTGGTTCAACCTATAGAAATATAAAGGGAATAGAATCAAATAAGAACGAGTAAGGGTAATGGTACTTTTTGGTTTGTTTGGTTCAGTTAATGAATGGAATCACATTGTTTATAATTCTATTTCTTATTGTTTGGTTAGGTGATGGTTAACAATAATAGATAATGGTGAATAACAATAGGTTGTGATGAATGATGGCCAATGACAGAAGGTGATGGTGGGTGATGGTCAATGTGGTATATTGTGATCAATAGTAGTAAGTGGTGGTGCTCAGTTATCAACAGCAATAGGTAGTGGTGGATAGTGGTCAATGGTGCTAGTGGTAGTGGGCAGTGGCTAATGGCAAAAGTTGGTGGTCAATGATTCTAAGTGGTGATAGATGGTAGTCAATGGTGGTAAGTGGTGCTAGATGGTGGTCAATGGCAATAGGTAGTGGTGGATAGTGGTCAATAGCAGTAGGTGAAGGTGGGTAGTGGTCAATAGTGGTAAGTGGTGGATGGCGGTCAGTGATTGTAGGTGGTGGTGGGCGTGATAGGTAGTGGTCAATGATAGAAAGGGGTGGGGATGGTAGGTGATGGTCAATGGTGGTTGTAGTGGTGGACGTGGTCAATGGTAGATGGTGGCGATGGGTGGTGGCCAGTGGCAATAGGTAGTGGTGGGAACTTTATAAAGTGAAAGAAAGAAAGGGAGAGAAAAGTATTTTTTGTTTCTGGTAGGTAACGTAATTTGAAACCTTAGAAAGGGGAAAAGTTTCAAATTAGGGAAGTTCATTAATGTTAAGTAACGGTAACAAATTTCACTACACATGAACTAAAGTAAAAGAATTAGTTTTTCAACTCTGTTACCAATTCCCTAAAATTCTCCAACCAAACACTCTCTAAATTGATCACTCTTATTTTTTCTCATTGCATCTTGATAACATTATCTCTCAAGAGAAAACACTTCTCTTTATTTGGCTGGCCTTTAAGAAACTATAAAGTTTGACTTATAAATTCCTCAAGAATGAATTCTCTTTGAGAATTTTGTTACAATTAAAATATTCTTTCAATAAATTTCACATCCATGCTCTCAATGATCATCTTATCTATTGGACCATACAGTCTATACCTTTTTAATTACTTTGGATAATCACTAATCAAACACCTTTTTGATTTTACTACAAGTCTAGTTATACTAGGTTTAGGTATAATAACATGAGCGACATAACCCCAACTTTTATATAATTCAACTTGATTAGTTACTAATCCAAATCTCATAAGGAGTCTCCTCTATATACCTAGAAGGAAATTTATTTAGAATGTGAATATTAGTAAGAAGAACGCATCCACAAAGTAATAAAAATGCCATGTCCTAACTCAACAATGTGACCGGAGAAGGAAATTCTAATGGAGTAGTTTCCTACAAGCCTGACAATCCAAGTGTGTAATTCATGCAAGGCAAAACAAAGGTATCAATCTATAATCTCAAAATGATAGACATTTTTGTTTGTATTTGATGAAATTGTGAGAAAATCTCCCCTATTCTTCAAACACTAACCAAGATAATAACAACCAAAGACCACACATCCATTTAATCAACTCACAAACCAATCAACGTGAGAGTAAATTTTTGCATAATAAGAAGATAAAATAATACAGTAGGCCTAGTAGAAAAGAAAATGACAAGTCCCAAAAGCTAGTGCCTATGGCATGATTGTTTGATTGGCAAATGTGGATCTGACAATTAACCATCCAATATGCGATTGGCAATGTGGGGACATGCTGCCTTAATTAGTGCATAGCATCCCAACTGATATAAGAGGAAGGATCTTCTTGAAATCCCACAAATATTTCTTTTCCATTTATAACTTTTTTGTCCACACATCATACATGGTTTTTGTCCTTATCAAATCCACAACAGATCTCAAGTACATCAACAAACCCTACAATGCGAAATTTATAATCTTTTAATCATTATGGCAGAGTTAAAAACTTTACTTTATTGGAAATAAATATAAAAAATTTGATGGCCATATGTTGTAACACTCCAAAAATGATTTAGGTCATTTAAGGTAGTATACCAGATTACTCGATAGGTAGATTAGGCCTAGGAGGTGTTCTAGACCAGAATTGATTATTGATTTAGGTGATCAACCAACCATTAAAGACCAATTGACTAGCCCATGTATGACAATATTTTGTAAGATTTAATCCCAAATAATATGCATGAAATTTAGAATACTGAATAAAGGTAATTATAGATCTGACCTGTTGAAGCCATCCTAATATGCTTATGCCCTGCAAAACAGAAAAGAGCTAGGATCTTCCTCTGCAGTTCTTTCTCACCTCAAGCA
>JANHAO010006990.1:0-20701 GCA_026873985.1 Saraca asoca
TATATATATATATATATATGTACTAGTCCCAGATAAGCAAGCAGGCATACTCCAATTTTCAATGATACGCTTAGTTCTTGTGATACCAAATCACTTAAAACAATATAAATGGCTACTATTTAAATAAGCAAGCAAGCCGCCCAACTCAGCTTCAAAAGACAATCTATATTTCACTACCCACAATCTTATGCAAAATGCAAGTAGATCCATTTTTGTACCACTAAGAAAAAAAAAGGCGTTAAATCACATATTAACTTAATAAAAACTTTAAAATGTAAAAAGAATGTGCATGGAAGCAACACCTTATACTATTGGGATATGTATTAAATTAAATCCGTTGATTTCATAATATAAGTTTCAAGTAGTATTAAAAAATTATTTGTCAAGCCAATAACAAATCCAGTAGGTAATGATATAAATTGGTAAAGCTAGTTTTAGTGTGTTTCAGGGTCAGCAGGATTAGGGATGAAAATTTGTTAAATATTAAAAATTTAAATGATGATCATCCAACCTCCCTCAATATTTTCCCCTTTCAATCAAAAATTATTTCAAAAAATTCCGTTTCCAGAAACATTGCTGGTGTGCGTATGAGCTTCTTATTTGTCCGCAGTCCTGTGCAAGCAGTAGGGCATAGGTTATATATAAGTAAGCACAATTTTTGAAGTGAATGAACAATGTAAAGGATCAAGAAAATTAAAAAAAAAAGCATGGAAATAAAATTTATAGAGGGAGAAATTTTTGTTCATCTCACTACTAGCTGTATTTTGGTAGAATACAAAAGATGCAGGCTTGAAATTTGTACTTTGCTATGTCATCACATATTTATACCTACACAGTGCTATATAGAACAACATTTTTATTTAAGATCTGTGGTATCCATGAATGACCAGTTAAATAATATGCATGCCATTGACTAACTTGATGCAAATGGCACAATTTTATTGAGTTGAAATCCGTGTGTGGCTAGCACAAGCATGATTGAGAAAGCCAAATTTTCTGCATTTAAATTTTATATTGAAACTAAGACTTATTCCAAGCATAAATAAATCACTTTTCTCCTAAGTACAATTATTCATGATCAAATTCGTAGGAAAGTAACATAAAGGAAAAATAATTCAAGTGAAAGAAAGCGCTTCATTAAATCTAAACTTGAAAAAAAAAACCAAAGAAATAAAGAAAAGAAATATTAGAACAAATAGGAAAGCTAAATCTTTCCTAACTTAGAAACTCAAAAATACCAACAATATCACCACACTTCACATTAGAGTGGAATCTGGAAAATTCAGCCTCAATCAAGTTAGAGTTCCTACATCACATAGATAAGCTATTTAGTCTTGTTCAAATCATCCATGAATTAAGCTATTTAGTCATGTTAAAATCATACATAAATTGGGCTTCCTTGTGTGGTAAAGATAACTTTAGCAAATTTAATAGTAGAATTCGATTTATCATATAAAGTATTGTTTGCCATGTTTATTTCTATTATAGGCAAAAAGCGGCTGTGAAAGAATGAGCCCCGAGCACAGCAAAAGCTAAGACCCTTGAATCGCCAAAGGCGCTCAGCAAGCTTCGCTTCACCCTTCGACAAAAAGTAGTACAACGAATTTGTCCCAATATCCTCTCGCAAAGCAAGTCTCATCTCACTTGCTGCGAGGCAGTGATACAGCGAGATGGTCATAAGGCTAGTTTGACAAACAACTGATTATTTTGCTCGAGCTCACCACCTCGCTACAGCGGTTCCCATGACAACCCCGAGCCAGGAATCCTCACTCAGGATGCCAAGCATCTCGCATGATAAGGCAACGCCAAGTGATGGATGCAGATAGACATAGGTCTACAGCTGACCAAGGGGACCCACCCTGCAGCCTACATTCTAAAATAGTCAAATTGTGGTCTTTTTCTGTCTTTCTCATTTATATTTTGATGTAACACAACTATAGCTTGTAATTAATGCATGTAACTCCTGCTTCCTCTATAGATAGGATTGCAATATTAGAAGAGAAGAGGAGGCCAATAACTCTGTAAGCAAAAACTCTGCTAAAATCAGTTCTCAATACATTAATAAAATCTCCACCGTGGATGTAGAGTCCAGTGCTGCCCGAATTTAGTCGAATCATGTTAGAAACACTGTGTCTCCCTTTCCCTCTTCCACTTGGACCATCTCAGATCGCACTTCGGAAGCAGCATTGGATCCTCGAACTCCTATCATTGGCCAGATTTCAGGACTATCCATACAAATCAAAATCTGATGTCAACATTTTGGTGCCATTAGTGGGGACCATCTGCTCTCTGAAGTCTCTATTACAACATAATAATGTCCAGAGGAAGAGCTACTTGGAGCTTAACCACTCCAGCCCTCCAGCCAATGGACACTCTCGCTGTAGGGGCTCACCAATAATCTACTACTGCTCCTGAAACTCAAGAGGCACCAATGCTTGGCCAACCTCGTCGGCACTCGAAAGCACAGTAAGAGAACTGGCAAAAACTGTCAAAGCGCTAGCGCAGGCCTAAGCTCAGAGCATGTAAAGACAAGAAGAACTTATAGCCTAGCTCCAACAGCTTCGTAAAGTGGCTCAAAAAGAAACTCATGAAGATCATGACAGTCAGCAACCGGGGGGCTCACGACTAGTAGGAAGCTCTACCCCTCAGTTTGAGACACGTGACAAGACAATGGAGGAAATCCTTTGTAGACTCGAATGACTGGAATGGCATCTACAACCTCAATGCCACCAGCCTCAACACGAGGAAAGCTCTCCATTTTTTATGGAGATTAAGATGTGACCTCTCCCACAGAAACTTAAAGTGCCTATGATCCCTTTGTATGAGGAAATAGTGACCCAAGCGACCACCTGGACGTGTTCAATACCCAGATGGACCTCCAGACCGCTGACCCCCTGGTAAAGTGTTACGTCTTTCCTGCCACATTAAGGGGAACACCTTGGACATGGTTTAGGCACCTCCCAGCTCATAGCGTCAGCAGTTGGGAAGAATGCTAAAGGAAATTTGTTGATTAATACCAAGTGCTGAAGAAACAACTTGTGCCCCCTTGCGATCTCACAATGATTTTCCAACACAAGGACGAGCTGCTCAAGGATTACGTAGCCCGATTCAGGCATGAGGCCAACTTTGTGGAGAATCCCTTAGAGGAGGGCATTCTAATAGCTATCTCAGTGGGACTTCACAAAGATAGAAAGTTGTACCAGAGCCTCTACAAGTCCCCAGCTCGAGACCTTGCTGGATTCTATGAGCGATCCACTAAACAAATAAGATGGGAAGAAACCTTCGAAATAGAGGAACCTAAGCATAAAGCGGGCCATAGTGGTCCCACCGCAAGTAAAAAGAGGGGTAGCGAGATTCACAATGATCCCGCTCCTTATCTCATGAGAAAGGTAAAACCTCAGCGACCTGAAGGCCACTTCAAGAGCTACAGCATCCTGTCAGATGCACAGGATAGAATCTTTGTCGCAGAAAGGCATAATGAGGACTTCAGAAAGCCCAAACCAATAAGGGTGCCTGCCAAGCCCAGAGACCAAAGTAGATTTTGTGCTTATCACAATGAGGCTAGACACACTACCTTAGAATGTCGGGCACTAAAAGACGTCATAGAAGATCTCATCAAAAGAGGCTGACTACAAGATTACATAGTAAGACCATGGGGGTAGTGCACTCAGTAGGCTCAGTGAGTTGTCACCCAAGAGCCTGAGCACTCCATTAGAACCATATTTTGATCCTGTAATGCTTATCTTTTATCATGGTGACTAATTGTATCAACTGTTGTATGCTGAATCAATGTAAACTATCGATTGGCCGAGCATTGTCTAGGCAGAAAGTTTTCACTTCATCATTGCAAAGATTCATCTAAGGGTGAGATGGAGCAAGGCCTACCCATCGATACATCCAAAATGAACCACATTCCATGAATTACAACCAAGGGAGCGAGTTCCCCGACCATAAAACAACTTTGGCGAATGATTTTCACCTCACCACAATAAAACAACTTCAGTGAACGGTTTTCAAGTCGCCACAACAAAACAACTTCGATGAATAGTTTTCACCTTGCCATAATAAATAACTTTGATGAACGATTTTCACCTCGCCATAACAAAACAAAATCTTAGCCACTGGTCCACTACAGCACAAAGATGCTAAAACTAAATCATCGCAGCTTTCATACAATTGAGAACTTACAGCTCACATACAATTAACTACTCGCAGCTCTCATGTAGGTGAGTTTTCATGTCTCAAACAAGATTTCTCGGACATAGCTTGCATGCGACCCCACTCTCACTCACAACAGATTGAGCAACTAGAAAAATAAAGCACAATCGATTGGCCAAAAGAGAATTTCATTGATCATTAGAGATTTACATACATTGATGCATGAAGCATCCCATGTGGCATTCGAAAGAAGAAAAGCTCATACAGCAAAAAGACCTTATCCAACGAGGCAAAATTACATCAAAAGAAGAAGTGCAGAAATAAAGGAAAGAAGCTCAAAGACTCGACACAACCATTCTTGTAAGAAGGAGTAGAAGGCCAGTCATCGAGCTCGCACCTACAAAAAGGACAATGACTTCCAAGCTACTCTTGCTTATTTTCCTCTAGTGCATCCCCCTAAGCTAGACCCATAGCAAATCAAAAAGTCGTAGAAGCCAGCTGGCCAGGCAACAACACCACAAGCAACACCCTGAGGATATGGCCCAAAATCAACACAAGATCCCCCAGGAGCCCACCAGGTGGATCCTACAATGGAACCATGTGCAACAGGTTATCCATGCTTCCTGGCATTTTGCAATAGGCTATCCATGTCTTGACAAGCTTAGCCAAAAGCTGAGACACAGAAATGTAAGAGGCTCATCAGTTCCCTCCATCAAACTTCTGAGGTGAAAGAGAGAGTGCCCCAGGTTATAAAAAGACTCACTCAGCCCTTTGAAGAATCCCAAAGGTATTTGACCTGATCCTCATCTAATGGCCCAAAATAAGCAACAATGCCACTCCAATGGCCAAAAATGGCAAATAAAAGAAAGCATGGCCTAATACAGAATGGAATGACATTTGATATGACACTTCGATCAAGGGAGGACATTGATTGAAGATACGAATCAAGCCTCAAAAACTTACAACTCCCAGTCCATAAAGCACACTGAGAGTTAGGGGGCTTATGTTATAGGCAAAAAGTGGCCCTAAAAGAACGAACCCCGAGCACGGCAAAAGCTAAGACCGTTACCATGCTAAAGGCACTCAGCAAGCTTCGCTTCGCCTTTCGATAGAAAGTGGTACACGGAGATGATCATAAGGCCAGTTTAATAAGCGGCCGACTATTTTGCTCGAGCTCGCCAACTCGCTACAACAACACCAAGCTCACTACAGTGGTTCCCATGACAACTCCAAGCTAGGAATCCTTGCTTGAGATGCCAAGCATCTCACGTGATGACCCAGCACCAATTGATGGATGTAAATAGACGCAGGTCTGCAGCCAATCAAGGGGACCCACCCCGCAGCCTACATTTTGCAACAGCCGAATTGTAGCCTTTTATTATCTTTCTCATTTATATTTTGATGTAACACAACTGTAGCTTGTAATTAATGTATGTAACTCCTCCTTCCTCTATAAATAGGATCGCATTGTTAGAAGAGAAGAGGAGGCCAATAACTCTATAAGCAGAAACTCTACTAAAATTAGTTCTCAATACACTAATAAAATCCCCGCCATGGACGTAGGGTCCGGTACTGCCCAGATTTAGCCAAACCACGTTAAAAACACTGCGTCTCCCTTTCCCTCTTCCTCTCGAACCATCTCAAATCGCTCTTTGGAAGCAGCATTGGATCCCCGAACTCCTCTTGTTGGCCAGATTTTGGGACTATCCGTATGAGCCGAAATCCGACGTCAACAATTTCTTTCTTTGTTATTTTGGTGAAAAAGATGATAGAGTAGGTATGTTATTCCAATGTTACCAAATTAGGGCATCACTAGAAAATTGTTAAAATGAACTCTCTACATTGGCTATAAATAAGAATTAAGCAGTGGATTTTTCACTTGTATATACCCCATTATTTGTCAACCTAAATTGTTAAAAAAGTTTACAAAATGAAACAAGTAACTTGAGTTTTATTTTTCAACCAAATCCTATATACACAAATTATCAGAATTGTGAGAATTCCTACAACATGAAGCTTATAAAAATCCAGTTAAACTTATAAAGCTTCTAAGAGAATATGTTACTTCAGCTAATTAGATCCCTTTTAGATTGATTGGTTGATTTCACATTATGGATTCTGTGATCAAGATATCAAGTACAGTGGGATTACTGCAATAGCAGACAAAGTGGTGTTATTTGGTAAAGGCTATTAAAGTTGTGCATTCCACACTTTCTAGAATCCAAAATAATTGTTCCATTGCACATTTGTAACTTTAATCACCATAGTAACCACTTATTCTCTTTCTTGAGAAAGCCTTTTAATCAATGAGGACTACAGTTGCAAAGTATGATTAACATCCTAAACAAGCAACAAAAGCAATTTCTTCAAACTGCCATAGCCAAAATAAGGCATTGCATAACACAACAACAACTGTAAAAGCTTTAAGTGAGCCATGTTTTATGCAACAAGGAAAAAGAGAAACTCAAGTGTCAATGCTATTATGGCAAATTTCCTAATCAAGACATTCATATAATTTAATCAGTATTTCACCAGGCAAACCAATTCTAGCTTGAAACCATCATGAACCTAAATATAAACACCCATGCAACAATTAATTTTCACTATGTTGTAATGAGAGCACTTCACTTTAATCATCCATTCATCAAAGTCATTCTAAAAAAGATTGTAAACTAATTGTTTAGGGCTTGAACAATTCAAATCGTAGATGGAACAATTCAGGAAAATATGCTTAGGGTTTGAAAATTTCAAATCGCAGTTCAAATATTTAGGGAAAATAGACAGGAATGAATTTTTCTTTTGACAATTCACATTAAAGCTGTTAGGAGGAAGAAGAATTGTATGAAAAACTCACCTCTTATGAAACTTTAAGTACAAAGGGCATTTATAGTACTTTTAGGAGATCCTTCACTCATTTACATAAATGCACTAATAAATAATTCTCTTGTATCTAGATGTGTGAATTTTTAAAATACAATGAATATACTTGAACAATGAATTTGAACACTTTGAAAAACTACTATGACTCAAAAACTTGGACATTAAGAAAGTTTTAAAATTAATATTTAACATTCCCCCTTAATTTTGGTATTTCTTCACTCTATGTCTTGATTATAATCTCCAAAAATCTTCAAATTTAAGGGGCTTTGTAAAGATATCTACAAGTTGATCTTGACTCTTCACATAATTCAGCTCAACTTCCTTGTTGGCAACATGCTCTCTATTAATATGATATCTTATGTTGATATGCTTACTTCAATCATGAAACACTGGATTCTTTGCAAGTGCTAGAGTAGACTTCTTATTAATACAAATTCTAGTAACTCCTTCTTAAGTAAGCATATTTCTTCCAATAATCTCTTAAGCCATATAGCATGAAAATACAAGAAGTAGCGGTCACATATTTGGATTCACAAATTGAGATTGTGACAATTGATTGCTTTTTAGAACATCAAGAGACAACATTATAACCCATGAAAAATAGAAATCCGGTAGCATTTTTTCTAGCATTAATATCTCCACCAAAATCACTATCACAAAATCCTATAAGCTTGAAATTGTTAGAAGAAGAATAAAATAGCCTATAGACAATAGTACCTTTAAGATAGTGGAGAATTTGCTTAGTTACCTTCATGTGAGTTGAAGTAGAGTTCCTATCAAACTACTCACTACTCCAACTACAAAGAGAATATCAGGCCTCATGCAAGTTAGGAATCTCATGCTTCCTACAAGGCTTTTGAAAAGAGTGGGTTTTTCTTTCTTTCCATCTTCAAACTTTGACAATTTTACTCCACTTTCCATAGTTATGTTCATGGGATTACAATCAAGCATTTTTAACTTCTTTAAAATTTCCTTTGCATAGCCTTTTTGAGAGATAAAGACACCTTCCTCCAATTATTTCACCTCTAGGCCCAGATAATATGACATAAGCTCTATGTCAGTCATCTCAAACTTAAGTGTCATAGCCTTCTTAATTCTTCAAAAAGGCTTAGATTGTTTCCAATGAAAATAAGATCATCCATATAAAGACAAACAATCAAAATATTTCCATTATCATGAAATTTGACATAAAGAGCATACTCATTAAGGCAACGATCAAATCTATTAACTTGAAAGTACTTGTCAATGTTGCTATTTCATGCCCTAAATGCTTGCTTCAAACCATACAAAGCTTTTTTCAATCCTAAAACTTTATCTTCTTTTCCATTGATGACATGGCCCAACTATTGTCAACATAGACTTTTTCTTCTAGATAACCATTTAGTAAGGTTGACTTCATGTCAAGCTGATAGATTCTCCACTTCTTTTGTGTTGCCAAAGAATTGGGTAAATGAATAGCCTCCATGCAAGCAATGGGTGTGTAAGCTTCATCATAATCAACTCCATGCTTTTGTTTGGAGCTTTTTGCAACAAATCTTGCTTTGTACTTCTCCACCTCTCCATTAACATTCTTCTTCACCTTATACTTGCATTTGACTCCAATCGCGTTATAACCCTTGGGTAGTATTGTTAACTCTTAAGTTCCCTTTTTTTCAATGGCTTTGATTTCTTCATCCCTGGTTTTTTCCATCGGTAATCTTTTATGGCTTCTTCAAAGTTCAAAGGCTCACTATCTATAAAAAGGCAAAATAAATCAATAGTTTCAATTGCATCATCCAAATCAATGAGACTTCTCATTTTTCATGGCCTTTCACTTGAGCTCCCTTCAGATGATGGTGATGTCTCATAAGTTGGAGTAGGTAAAGGAGGTGGAGTGACTACTTGCATTGGTGGAATCAACTCTTGTTTATATTTTCCAAAATATGGTTGAAAATTATAGATTCTTTCTTCTTGGACCTCCCAATTCCATGTTGCTTCTTCATCAAATTCAACGTCTAGGCTCACTATTATATTGCCATTGCATGGGTTATACAATTTATAGCCTTTGGAATTTAAATCACAACCAATAAAAACATGTTTGGCACTTCGACCATCAAGCTTGGATCTTTCTTGGTATGGTACTCGGGGATATGCAATGCTCCCAAAAACTCGCAAATGATTGACACTAGACTTCTTTCCACTATAAGCTTCTTAAGGGGTTTGATCTTTGACATTTGATGTTAGTGAGTGGTTGGATAAATAAACTACATAAGAAATAGCTTTGGCCCAAAACTCGTTGGGAATATTTTTGGCTTTTAGCATGCATCTAGCAATGTTAAGAATAGTTTTGTTCTTTCGTTTAGCTACTCTATTTTGTTGTGGTGATCCTGGAACAATCAAAGGATGACAAATTCTATAAATTTCATGATATTTATTAAATTCCATAGAAGCAAATTCACCTCCTCGATCAAATCTCAAAGTTTTGATCTCATAGCCACTTTCTTTTTCTACAAGAGCCTTGAAATTTTTGAATGCAACAAAAGCTTTTGACTTTTGCTTTAGAAAGTAAACCTAAGTCTTTCTACTAAAATCTTCAATGAAGAGTATGAAATACTTAGTCTTACCAAATGAAGGTGGATCGATTGGCCCATACACATCAATATGTACAAGTTGAAGTGCCTTGGTTGCTCTAGATGAGGTTTCTATTAGAAAGCTCCTTCTAACATGCTTTCCAAGAAGACATGCTTCACACAATTGATTGGGATGTTTGATCGAAGGTATTCCTTTCACCATTTTCCTTTCTCCCATTACCTTGAGTACTGCAAAATTCAAATGCCCAAACCTCATGTGCTAATGCCATGCTTCATCTTGCAGGCTAGCCTTCAAACACTTTGCTTCAATTGTTTTGAGATTCAAGATGAACATTCTATTTTTTGACATAAATACTTTAGCAATCAACTTAGCATTTTGATCTCTAAACTAAAGGCATCTATCTTTCATTAGAATTTCATACCCTTTTTCAAAGAGTTAGCCCAAACTTAATATGGTACTTTTCAATTTAGGCACATGGTAAACATTAATAATTAGCATATGGCTACCATTATTGGAAGAGATAAGAATTGTACATTTCCCTTCAATTTGGACTTTTGAAGAGTCTCCAAAGAACACATTGTCATTCACATTTTGATTAAGCTCAACAAATTTTTCTTTGCAACCACACTCCATTATCCAAATACCTTGAACTATTAGTGCCATTTTCTTCCTCCCCTAGAGTTAGTAGCAAAGTTGGCTCTTCAACTTCTTGCTTATCATTAACACAATTAGCTTTTTCTTCAACATCACTAGTAGCATTACAACATTAGCAAGAATAATGGCCAAATTTATGACAATTATAGCATTCAATTTTAGATTTGTCATACCTCCTTTCATTAGAATTTTGATAATAGTTAGGTCCTTTTCCTCTTGATCTTCCACGATCTTTTGGTGATGGATGAACTCGTTCTTCATTATTTGAATTCTCACCATGTCCTCTTCCTTTTCTTCCTTGGCCACAACCACATCCTCTTCCTCTTCCATGTCCTCTTCTCCTCCATCATTCTTCAAATAAGCCTTAGCTTTGAGAACTTGCTCCAAAGCCTCTTTTTGTATTCTCTTGATCCTTAATTCATAGGCTTGTAAAAAACCCTCCAATTCTTCAAATGTCATGGAGTCTAGGTCTTTCGATTCTTCATATCACATACTACATAATCAAATTTAGAAGTCAAGGAATGAAGAATCTTTTGCACCACACAAATATTTTCGAGATTCTCTCTTCATCTTTGAACAATAATCCAAAATTGATTCGAATTCCATCATCTTCAAAGTTTCAAAATCACCCCTTAGTGGTTGAAGTTTCACCTTCTTCACTTTATCAACACCTTAGAGAGATTTTTTTTAAAATCTCCCAAGCTTCATTTGAGTAGAAGCATTGGCCACCTTCTCAAGCATACCTTTCTCCAAAGCTGCATGGATCATGGAAAGTGCAAGCTGATCTAATATGCGATTTCTGATCAAGGTCAATCTTTCATTTTGATTCAAAGCTGCTTCATTTTCTGGTTCTTGATAACTTCTATCTACAACATCCCCTGCTTGTTAACCGCCAAGCATGACCTATTTGTACACACCAAAGGGCATATTTCTCCTCTATGAGCTTAGGAACTGGGAGAAAACCACCATTCATCTTTTTTATTTTAACTAGACTCAACATGTAAAAATCAAGTTCTGATACCAGTTTTTTTAGGAGAGAGGAATTGTATGAAAATCTCACTTCTTATGAAACTTCAAGTACACAGGATATTTATAGTACTTATATGAGACTCTTGATGCATGAACATAAATGCACTAATAAATAAATCTCATGTATCTAGATGCATGAAATTTTAAAATGCAATGGATATAAATATATATGAACAATAAATTCAAACTCTTTAAAAAACTACAAAACTCATGAACTTAAACATTAAGAAAATTCTAAAATTAATATTCAACAAAAGCGAGAGTAAATTCATGTTAAATCTCAGATATTTAGCAATGGTTTCTTTAAAACCGCCTTTGATCAGCAACCATTGATTTCATTAATTTATGTATTCTAAAAATACTATGATGGTCTCATCAAACGACTCTTATACTAGCATTTAACAGCGGCTTCAGCAATCGCCTCTAAACATCCGAGTTCTAGGAACGGATCTAGTTCATTAGCAATAGTGATTTATGGAATTTATCAAACAATATTTTAAATATACATAATAAATAAGATACCTTTTATTAATAATAATTTATTTGAATAAAATTATTTTAAAATGTGTCATGTGACATTATATATATATATATATATATATACGCAATTGACTCGTAAGGCACAATTCTAACAAATTTATCCTTCGTCAAGAATATACTTAACAAAAAAATTATAAATTTAACGTAGAAATGGTTATTAACATTAATACTTATTGATGGTGGTTTTCATATATAAATGACTAACCTTGATTTAGAACACTTCTGATGATATCAATGATACTTAAAAAAGTGGATACTTGGACTTCCAATTCAAATCAGAAATGGAATGTTGAATTCCGTGCTACAAAAAGGACAATGAAATTCATTTTCTTAATCCAGATTCGATTCAGAACCTATGTGATTATTGCATAGAAAATTTGGCTGAGCTAGATTCATGCTCCGCATTGGTCATATGGGAAAATCTCAATTGATTTCGTTGCACTTACTTTAATATTTTAACTTCTTTTTTCATCAACACAATAACTTTTATTTTGGATACATAATGAGATGGTTTGAAGTTAAAGATCCAGTGTACTATATAAATTCTTTAATTTTTTAAATTAATAACGTTTATCATACATATATTTAAACAACGATGTAGAATTTACAAACTATTATTTATCCATACTTGGGCTAATAAATTTATTTTGATTATTGGTTTTGGCCAGTTAGTAATTGTTATTTACTTTTTTTTATTATTAATTTTGATGTTCTTCATATGTAATTTCTTCTGATGTAAATATATCCTTTTAATTAAACATTTACTCATTTAAAGTTATCTTGAACTTGCGATCAAAAGGAAGATGAATTGGTGCTTTTAAAAACTTTAGTTATTTTTGAAAAAAAAATCAAAAATAATTTTATTTTAAAGAGATAGACGGTGTAGACAGAAGCAAGCAAACGCTAAGTCATCATCCAACCATGATAAAGCAAGATTCTAATGGAATGAAAACAATGTATATTTAGGGGAATATTCCTTTGCATCAAAGTGACACATATTTATTAACTTATTTTTTACTTTCCATTATTCAAATTATAAATTTATTCTTATCTAGAATCATATATGGCTAATTGATTTTTCTGGTTGGTGCATTGATACAACAACATCGGTGCGGATCTTCCTTTGGAGTACAAATACCACCATGCCAGAATTCATGATCTAGACAAGGTTTCTTGCAGCCATCGTTGCTTTGGCATTTTTTAGCCGTAAATACAGGCAGACAGAAAGGTGGTTTACCCATCATTGCATTGCATCAAAATTAAGAAAATTAATGTTCACTTACTAATTATAATAAGTATGCAAATTTTGAAACACTAATTAAGACAAACACAATAGAATTATTTGGTACCAATGGATAGAGAAGAGAAGAGGATAAGGGTCGATATCAAAAACATGCATACTTGAGACTTTATTGCTGCCATAGTCTTGAAATTCTGCTGTTGTTTCAACTTTTTAATCAACCTGAACCAAACTTTCAATTGTAATTAGATTTGGCAATATCTGTGACTCATATCCATATATTCATCTATATTTGTCCTTGTTTTGATTTATCCATATCCATCTATATTAACTTTTAGATAAATATTATTGACCTTGTCAAATAAAGGAACCATTGATACTTTATTCATTTATATTTATATTTAATTGTAATTAGGTTTGGTTATTTTGACTCATATCCATATATTCATCTATATTTGTCCTTGTTTTCATTTATCCATATCCATCCATATTAATTTTTGGATAAATATTATTGACCTTATCAAATAAGGGTAATATTAGGTCAAGCTATGGATACTTTATCCATTTATATTTAGCAGTTTGATAAGATAAAAAAGATGCTACATTTAGCATTTTGATCTTTGATAGATATTTGTAGTTGGAGATTTTTTTTCAAGAGTTAATTTGCATTGGTTTACGTAATATATTTAGTTCTAATTTTTTCTATTTAAATATTATTAACTAATTATTTGTTTCAGTGGATTCCAAATTTCTTTTTTATGAAAATAGTTATTTTTTATAAATCAACACGTAAAAAAATAACTAATTAGGATAAAAAAAAACAAATAAATAAATAATTATCTAACAATTTTCTTAGAAGTTTATGACTTTCTTTCTTATACTTTTTCTTGCGAACCAAGAAGAAAATTAAATGATATCCATTAAATTCCAAAAGAACTTCATAAAAGAAACAATCTCAAATGTTGTTGCCGTTGAAGAGCTATATAATTAAATATTTCAGATATTTTCAATTTCATCTTAATCTCAATTTTGGATTATTAAATGAGTTTTGTTTAATGTATTATAAATCAACATGTAAAAAAATAACTAATTAGGATAAAAAATAACATAAATAAATAATTATCTAACAATTTTGTTAGAAGTTTATGACTTTCTTTCTTATACTTTTTCTTGTGAACCAAGAAGAAAATTAAATGATATCCATTAAATTCCAAAAGAACTTCATAAAAGAAACAATCTCAAATGTTGTTGCAGTCGAAGAGCTATATAATTAAATATTTAGGATATTTTCGATTTCATCTTAATCTCAATTTTGGGTTATTAAATTAATTTTGTTTAATGTATGTTAATGTTTAAATATTTAGTCAATTTCATTTTTGTTATAGGTAAAAAATGACTTTAAGAGAATGAGATAAGTTCGAGCCTGACAGAGGCTAAGTTACCCAGCTTGCTAAGGATGCCCAGCGAACTCCACCTCGCTTACTGCCAGAAAGCGACACAACGAGGTCGTCCCAAGATCGGCTTGCTAAGTAGCCTACTACACTACCTGAGCTTGCTATTTTGCTATAGTAACATCGAGCTTACTACAACAATCCTCCACAACGATCCTGAGCTAGGAACCCCAGCTCAGGATAGCAGGCATCTTACACGGTAGAGCAATACCAATCGGCAGACACATACACATGCTAGCCTACAGTTAACAACAGGGGCCCACCTCACAAAAAGAAGCCTGCAACAGCTGAATTGCAGGAGTTTATTTGTCATTCACATTTATTAATTGTAGCTTGTATTTATTTCATGTAACTCTTCCTTCCTTTATAAATAGGAATGCATTGTTAGAAGAGGGGGAAGAGGCTGGAAACTTATATGCCAAAACTCTGTAAAAATCTCTTTTCAAATATTAATAAAAGATCCACTGTGGACGTAGGGTCTGGCATCATCCAGATTTAGCTGAGCCACATTAAACATTGCGCGCATGCCGCTCTCATTCTTCCTCTTCGCCACCTTCATCATCGTCCAGATAACTACTCCCAGGCGTACTTACCATTCCTAACCTAACTATCCCTAAAGCTAATTAAACACAACCAAGCTCTGATACCAACTTGTCATATCCCCATTTCCAAGTAACGTGATTGACAAGAACCACCTTATGTTGATCCGTGAATCCATGACTAATAACTCATATGCAATAAAAATCCTTTTTTAAATACTTGAGTAAAATTTGATATTAATGTATACACTTTAGTTCAAAACTATATCAAAGAATCATATGAAATATAAACATAAATAAACTAAGATAAAAAATAATGTTTTATGAAAGACTTATCAATGGCAGGGTCAACCTAGCTAATTGCTAAGTCCTTACTTTAACAAACCCACATGCTAAAATGCATTTCCTACCTCTAATAAGTAAGGGAGTTTTGCCTAATTAGGATCCTCATAATGTTGAATATCTAAAAAATGTGAAAAAAATGAGGGACAAGGACAACCATAGTACTCAATGAAGTAAGGGTTTCTACCCTCTGTTAGGTTGAATTCCCTTTTTGTCATAAAACATGTATAGCATGTACATGTAAGTATGGATATAATATATATATATATATATATATTCATATATTTATACTTGTGAAACAATCTTCTCATAATAATAACTTTTCATAAAATGAACTAATTGAATGATTACACATTATCTATCATCATAACATACTCATAAAAATGTCAAGCAAGAATTTTGTTGTCACCCTTGCAAAACAAACATGTAAATTACATTATCATATTGGATTATCGATATGAGTGATGTCTACTGAAACTTATAACATAAAAACTTGTACTGATATGTCTCTAAGGATCTTACATAACATTTCTTATAACTTTGTGCCTTTTTGCACCGAATCCTAGGCCTCTTGTCCCACTGGGTGACCATATATATTTCATAGTGCATATAGGTTTTCTAATATCCACTAATCTATGCGAATTAAAAAACACAATCATTCTTGAACTTCCATTGAATCTATCTATTATTATCTTCTCCTTTCCTACCTTGATAGCCTTTTATTAGCCTAATTATTATACTAAATTTTACTAATTAATTCATCAATTATAAGGTCATTAAATTTGACTTAAGATTATAGTCTAAGCCTTTCCAATCCTAGCATACATAAACTTAACGCATAAAACAACCATACATAATAATTCTACTTCATTTTAGGCCTAAGGCTTTTATCTATTTGTTCTTCTAAATATCGAAGTAATTAGAAATGTATTTTTGAGCTATGTCAATAAATAACATGAAGTAGATGAGTTGAAAACCACACTCATATTTGTATGAGAGAAATCTCCTAAACCTAATCTTGGAGCCTTTACCTTAGTTTTGACCTAAGCCTTTGACTATTGGGGAAACGATACTAATCAAAAGGAAATCAAAGACTAAGTAAAAAAAAGAATATAATGAAAAAATTTGGCCTTCTTAGGCCAAAACACTTACCTTAGATTCACACCCTTATTGTGCATAAACTAGAGCCCCTTTTTTAGTGAGCAGTGCTCTTTAGGAGCAACTCAATTATAAATAAGGGTTGTGGAAAAATTCATGAGAACTGCTCCTTATATAGGGTCACTAAGGTAGCCAATCAAGCTCACGAGACTATATCGATTAGTAGACCACTTCTTAGCACCATTCAACTGGTTGGCTAGAGCCCAATATCATTCATAGCACAAAACCTCAGTCCAACCCATCTTGTGATCCTTTCTTAATCCAGGTTTTGAGTTCTAAAATTTACTCTATCCCATTTTGTACTAGTTTGAATTATCCTAGTCTAATTGTATCCATTAGGGATGTTATACAAAAGTCTAGATACGAGTGGTTTTCCTAGGGAGATAGAAACACAAAATTTTTCCACACATTAACTATGGTTTGAAGGAAAAAAATAAGATTGAACTCTTCAAAGATAGTCAGAGTCAATGGCAACAGGATCCAAATTTTCTAAAACATATGGCATAGGATTTTTCCTTTTCTCTTTTATCCAAAGATAGCCCTACTAAAAATTTCCTCCATCTAGCTTGTTCCCAAAGCCTAGTGATATGGATCTCTTCTCAATTCAAAAACCATTTGATGATAATGAAATCAAAAGTGGTTTATTTAGTATGTGGGCTCTTAAAGTTCCAAGACAACATAGTTTACAAGCCATTTTTTCCAAAATCGGTGGGAGATTATTGGTAAGTCAATGTGTGATCTAGTTAAGGAAGTTTACATGGATCTTGAGATAATTTGTGAGATAAAGGATACCTTACTAGTGCAAATTCCTAAAGTGGCTAGACCTATTCAACTTAAAAAATTTCAACCAATTAGTCTGTGTGATGTTTATAACATTATTTCAAAAATAACAGCTTCCCATTTAAAAGTTGTTGCGGCCTCTCCTACTTCTCTGAATCAATGTAGCTTTATTCTAGGATGGCATAGCTTTGACAACATCATTGTGGCCTAGAAGGCTATTCATTCCATGCAAGCAAAGATATGAAAAATAAGTTTTATGGCTATCAACGTTTATTTAGAGAAAACATATGATCATTTTGATTGGGTTTTTTTGCATGACATTTTGATTGAAATTGGTTTTGATAATCACTTTATTTCTATTATGATTGTTTTAACTCCTGTAACATGAAAACTATTTGGAATGATGATCTCATACATAGCTTTAAGCCTTTTAGGGGGTTATACAGGGAGGCCTTATCTCACAATAGCTTTTTGTGTAATGCATTGAAAGACTTGCTCAAGATATTAAAGTTGCAGTTAATAATAAGTTAGGGAAACCAATATAGTTAGCAAAGAATGAAACTTCTATTTTGCACCTATTCTTTGCTTATGATTTAATTCTAATTGTTAAAGCTTCCTTGGATCAAGTTAATATTATTAGGTATTTTCTTCGTACCTTTTATCCATGTTTTGGGCAAAAAGTAAACAAAAAGAAAACAAAGATTTTCTTTTCCAAAAATATTAATCATGTAAGGGCAAATGAGATTGGCCAAGCTTTAGGTTTACAATAATTGTTGATCTTGGTAAATACCTTGGTGTGCTGATTCATCATAAAAATGTATCCAAAAATACTTTTAGTTTTATCTTGGATAAAATCTCTTAAAGGTTGAGGAATTGGAAATCAAAAACTCTTTCTTCAATTGGTTAGATCACTCTCATAAAATTAGTCATTTTTACAATGCCTCAATATTGCATGCAAAGGAATCCGTTTCTAATTTCTATATGCTAAAAAATTGAACAAAGGAGTAAGAACTTTATTTGGAGCTCCTTAGATTCTGTCTAGAAACCATACTTGGTGACTTAGGATGAATTAATCTTTCCAAAATCTTGTGGTGGTTTGGGTATTAGAAGGATAAAAGAGTTTAATGAAACATATCTCATGAAGATTGCTTGGGGTTTATTTAATAAAAAGTATGCTTTATTGGCTAATGTTTTAAAGCAAAATACTAAAGTACCCTCACAAACTCCTTGTGATGACAAGAAAGAAGGGCAATTCAAATTTATGGCAAGGCATTTGTAAGGCCTGGCCTTCTCTCAACAACAATTTTTAATGGACTAATGGAGAGAGTTTGGAAGCTCTCTTTTAGAAATATACATGGATTCTAAGTTATAAGGCTTTATACTGCTATGGGAATTTTCTTATTCCTTCTTTTGAAGAGAACTTCTATGTGGCTTCTTATGTTAACAATGTGGGAGAATAGGACATCCATAAACTTAAATCTTATTTACATTCCAAACTACTAGCCAAATTCATTGGAATTATCCCCCTTCTTGCTCTTTAGGTCTAGATAGAATTACATGGCATCCATCTATGGATGGCAAATTCTCATGAAAATAACATATAACTCTCTTTTAACTAATTCTTCTTATTAACGATGGATTTTGGTTCTACCGAAATCTACCCAACTGAAGGGGTTCTTCTGGGACTCAAATTGCAATTTGGTTACAAACATGGTAAATGGATGTAGAAAAGCAAGAGTAAGAAGAAGAGCAATAGGGAACATAGGATTTTAACATGGTTTAGCTAAACCTAGGCAGTACCGAACCCTACATGCATGCTAGTGTTATTGCTTCTGAGTAAATTTTTACAGAGCTTCGGCATGACAAATTTTGCTTGCTTTACAATGATTTCCTTTTCCCTAGTTATAGATGAGAGAAGGCTATAATAGTAATTTTGCATGTTGTAAATCTATTACATCAAGCATTTATTGTATAAAACAAAATGAACTCCTGCAAATCAGCTTCTGTAGGTTGCTTTCTATGGTGGGACCCCTATTTGTCGGGCGTCATGTAAGCTTGTCTCCCACTTAGTGAGTTTCTGGCTAGAAGTCACACCTCATTAACTAGATCCTCTGGCCTGAGGTTGATTGCTATCCTTCGATCAGTGAGGTTAAGCTCGATTATAGTGAAGTGAGCTCACACATAATCTGTTATCGAATATACGCGCTGCGGCTTAGCATCCTCATCCTCGGTGAGCTGGTCCTTTTGGACTTAGCTTCTATTCTACTTTGTGAGGTTGAAAATCACCTATAATATAAGCCTGCCAACTTTCAACTCATTTCGAGGGCTGGAAGTTGAACAATTATGCCAGTAGAGGGCCTTCTTTATGGATCACTATGTAGTCAAGGTCCTTTAGTCAACCTATTGACTAATGTGTTCTAGACCATTCCTTCTATTATACGTGTTGCATAGCCATGGATGCATCTGCCTCATTTTCTTCTAAGGCAATTAATGAAAGTGGTTGGGAGTTCTTTCAGACCCTTCAGTGAGACCAACACTACTTTTATTTAAGAGGGAGGAAGTCTTCTTTCCTTCTTCATAGAGAAATCTAATAGGAACCTCAGACAAGCTTGCCACACCTCTGGTGTTCTATCTTTCCGGTGATGAGTGTCTTGTCTACTACATACGAAGTCTTTTCAGTCAATTTTCCTTCTAATAAGTGGAAAAAAGTGCATAAAAATAAGATAGTTTTAGTTCATTTTGTTAATAGTATTTTATGTTTTCTTAATGTTTTTTGCCTTAGTTTTATGTTTTGTTCTAGATACTACTTTTGGTTTGTATTTTTCATGCAGGATGATGAAAAGGACTGAAAAGAATAAGGAAACTTGAAGAATGAAGATGCATTTGGATCAAGGAAAAGATACAAGAAGAATGCATGGAAGAAACAAGTAAAAATCAAAGAAAACATAAAGAATTGACCTAGTACAGCCATGCCATGGAACACACCCTGGCCGTGTTAGATGCTTTAAGGAGTTTGGAAGCAAATCGTGCAGAAATTGGAGACTCCAACACGTAACACGGCCGTGCTACACAACACGACCAAGCTGCGCTATAGTCTATTTGAAGCCTGGAGAAAAATTGTGAAGAAAATCAAAAGTCCAGCATGTAACATAGCCGTGTTACACAACACGGCCAGGCAATGTTACATGCTGACGTGGCCAAATTGATAAATCCTTTCTCATGAAGCACACCCAGCCTGTGTTATGAAGCCCAACTGTGGTGAACGAAAAAAAATGCTATAAATAGGACCCTTTGTAATCAATTTTAATCATACCATTCATAATGTAGAGTCCTCCTTTGAGGCTTAGGCTAGTTCTCTC
>JANHAO010006991.1:0-20656 GCA_026873985.1 Saraca asoca
TATATTGAGTTTTAATGAAATTTTACAAAGTTTAATGGTTTTCCCTCATATTATATCATGGTGAATGTATTTTCTACAGTAGTATCATTTGATGTGTATCCTTATGTTATTGAACACCATATTTTTATTTACTTCATTTTCTTACAAAATGGTAATTTTTATATATGTATTGAGATTATGGTTGCAGAACGGGTAAGCACACCTACACGGCTATATTTATCTTTATATATATACTTTCAAGAATGGTTTTCAAATGGGATTTTTTTTGGGTGATCATGGGATTATTTACTCACTGAGTTTCAATGAAACTCACTCCTTTCTTCTTAATATTTTTCAGACTCCGAAGATATTTCTTTAGTTGCTTGACATCTTCCTAGTTCCAAATCTACTCACTGATTAAGTAAATTATGTCCTGCGGAGATTCAAGGTATAAATTGGGATGGCAATCAATCCCGATTGGATGGGGATCCGACGAGAAATCCCCGTTCGGGGAGGGGTTCGGGGAACAGGGACGGGGAGTAGGGAAAAAATTTTCCTCGAAAAGATTTTGGGGTCGAGGACGGGGATTATACTCCCCACCCCACTCCCCACCCTGAATTTTTTTTATTTTTTTAGAAAGTTTTTTTATATTTTTTCCTCCATAATTTATCTTATTTTTAATTTTTAATTTTTTATATTTATTATATTTTGATTATTTTTTATATCTTTTTATTAATTTTACATTATTTAATAAAAAATAAATATTTAAAAATTTTTTAAAAATTCCCCACAGGTCCCCGCGGGGATCGAGGACTGGGACAGGAAAAAATTTCCCGGTGGGGATTTGGGACCTCATTCCCCGCCCCCGCCCCGCCCCGTTGCCATTCCTAGGTATAAATGGTGTAACACTGGCAGTTGGATTAGCGATTGTACATATGTGTTTATCTGGATGCTCAGTAAAATATAGATTGTCTAGTCTGAACCACTGCAAATTATTATATTGTTATATAGGTTGTGTAGGGCGTGTAGCCCTTATATTCTTGTGTAGGCCTAAAGGCCAGATGTCCGAAAAACAGAAGAAACTCTGCCAGATTTTGATTAGAATTTGATATATAAATATTTCATCATGAATTGATGAAATAGTGAGTCGTTGATATGTTATTTGCATTGTAAGATTTGTAGGGGTTTCCTGATGGTAACCTTCTATGTCAATCACGTTCCACGGATTGAGACGTGACAGTTAGATTTGAATGAAAAATTAGCACATGTGCATAAAGTATTAATATTGTAAATTATATGTTATCTCTTTCCAATACTTTAAACCACATGTGGATAAATTGAAATTAGGGTCATACCACATATAGATAAAGTGTATTTTTCCCCAAAAATAATGATTTCGATTCATTTATAGATGAATTCTTTTGTACGAAACATATTTAAAAATTGATAGAATTTAATTAAAAAGTAAATTTTGATAGTATCATAATATATATATATATATATATAATGTTAGGGTGAAGGCAAAAATTTTTTATAATATGTGTTTTAGATCAAATATAATGAATTTCAATAACATCCTTAATAAATTTGATGAATTTCATTATGATATAAATATAATTAAAATAAGAATAATAAATGAAATAAAATATTTTTTAATATAAATTTAAATATTATTTAAAAATAAAATAAAATTTTATATTTAAGATAAATTCACATACTATTTAAAAAATCATTTAAAAATAAAATAAAATCTTGTTTTTAACACTTCCAACCAGGGAAAAAGATCTAATAGTGGCAGAAATTGCTACAGTTTTTGAATGAAGGCTTGAGGAAGAGAAGTACACTGCATTGACGCAATTTAAGTATAAAATTATGATTATGATATTTAATCACTTCATCACTAGTATCTTATGTCTGGCAACATAAACTGAATTTTCCAGATTAATCGCAGTTTAGAGGAAACTTTCAAGAATAATGAATGAACAAGAAAAAAGTGTTCCGAGCAGTAATTATAGAACTTAACAAGCAATTCAAGTTTCTAAAACTTCAGAAGCAAGTTGAACAAGAATTTTACAAGAGAATTGAATGCACTAGTACATTATACGAAGTGAAGAACACAGATTCTGCAGCTGGAAAAATCCCCAAAAACATTAATCGCACAAAATCAGAAGTTCCCCATTTGATAAAATTCCAGACATTGAGTTTGACTAAGAAGAAATACAAGAGAAAACAAAATTATCAAACACAAAAAGACCCTGTAAATTACAAAATAAGCATATCAACACAGAGAGAAAAGGAGACTAAGGCAAGGACAGTGCTTCAGATAATTGATTATCAGCACCCAAAAGGTAACTACAAGTCTATAACCAATATTTCACGGACCTAAGTGACTATTTTTACAGGATACTCATCAATGCAATCTTCCCAGGGTCCGTTAGGAGACGGCCTCAAATTACGAAGCGCCTCCCAGACTACACTATTACATTTAAATCCACTTCCAAATGCAATTTGCCAAACTCGGTTTCCCTTTCGCATTCTCCCTTTTGCTTCTGTATATGCCAACTCATACCAGATGGAGCTAGAAGAAGTGTTTCCAAAACGATGAAGAGTCATCCTAGAAGCTTCCACATGCACTGGAAGCAACTGCAGGTTCTTTTCCAGCTCATCGATTACTGCCCTTCCCCCAGCATGTATGCAGAAATGATCGAATGCCAGCTTAAAATCCGGTATATAAGGCTTTACCTCAGCCTTGAACAATTTCTTCATAACCAAAGTTGAGAAAAACAGAAGCTGCTCACTGATTGGGAGCACAAGAGGACCAAGAGTAGTGATGTTGGCCTTCAGTGCCCCTCCAGCTATTGCCATCAAATCTTTAGACAAGGAAACACCCGTCTTGCCAGCATCATCCTGTTCCTGATACACGCATCGAAAAGCCTTATCATCCGCCCCGCGATGAGTCCTGACAACATGAACAAGCCTATACTTTGCCCTCCTGCTGTCTTTAGATTTATTGGAAAGCAAAACTGCAGAACAGCCAACTCTGAACAAACAATTGGGTATCAACATAGACTTCTTATTCCCAAAGTACCAATTTTGGGTAATGTTCTCTGTACTTACAACAACAGCATAAGTATTCCTATGAACTTGCAACAAGTCCCTGGCAAGGTCAACTGCTATAACCCCAGCACTACATCCCATTCCCCCCAGATTAAAACTCCTAATATTACCTCTCAATTTGTACTTGTTAACAATCACAGCTGAAAGTGAAGGAGTTGGATTAAACAAGGTACAATTCACTACAAGAATCCCAATATCCTTAGGTTTAATATTGGTATTAAGGAAAAGATTATCCAAGGCACCAAACATGACCTGCTCAGCTTCTTCCCTCGCGGCTACAATACTCGGCCTCGGAGGGATAAAATGCATCGCTTCAGGAACGTAAGTCTCTTCACCAAGACCAGAACGCTCCAATATTTTCCTTTGAAACTCCAAAGATGAATCATCGAAATCTCCGGTGAGCCTCGAATGCTCCATGAATCGGTGAAATGGAGCTTTGAGGTGATCAGCAGGTCGAAAGCACGAGAAATCGACGAGATAAACAGGGCGGGGACGAGTCATTATGTAAACGGTGAGGCCAAACACTAGGAAAGCAGAGCATTCGATGAAACTGACTAGGTTGTACTGAAGGTGGAGCCACAACTGGCGTAAATCGTCGAGGTTCATTTGACAGACCTCAATTAAGGTAACAATGATTAAAGGAACCAAACATACGGTGAACAAATTGGAGATTAAGTAGTGGTACCCTAATTTGACGTACTTGAGATTGACGCTTTGAAGGAAATCTGGGAGAACTCTGCGAGTGTGGTGATGGATCTGAACCCCAACGGCGCCACCGACCGGGGCGGTGGCACTGGTTACATGGGTCGCGCCGCCTTGGTCCATGCGGTGGCTTAGCTGCTCAAAAACAATAATCTGTAGGTGACTTTTATTCTGACTTTAGCGGCGAAAACTGAAGAAAATAAGGGAACGGCTAAATATAGAAGGAATTTTGAGCTGCGGTTAGCGATGGTGAATGTGAACGAGGCTGCGAAGAATGGTTTTGTTTGTCTGCCAAATATGCATTGTGAGCTTGTTGGGACAAATGAACGCTTACCGACTGTTATAAAACGGTTAATTAACGGTTCCGTGCACTGAGCGGCAACTGATATGAGGAAGGTGGGACTGAGGATTATACCTCCTTATTATGCACAACCCTGCAAGTAACAAAGTTTGAATTAAATTACTTGCAGCTGTTTCACGTCTATACTTGTAAATGATATTATAATATTTTGAAAAATTAAAATAATTATATATATATACAAGTCAAAGAACATAATATTATCCAGGAAATAGAAAAAGGGTGGAAAAGAAAGAAAATCAAACACGCACTGCTATTCAAAATTGGATGATGCAATGAAGAAGGAAAAACTCCCGGGAAAATTGACAAGTTGCAAGGTGATTCTTGTCTTACCTCAGGATCGCGACTTGTCCTAAATTTGGGTTGAAATGTTGACATTGGAAGGTTTTTCAAAAACATAATTTTATTTTTGTTTTATAATATATAAATTTTTTAAATAAGAATATTTAAGTATTTTCTAAATTATATGTTAATAAATTTATTATATTTTATAAATATCAAATATCATAAATAATTATAGAATGAAAAAATATATTAATTTAATATAAGGAATTTAAAATGATTATTAACTGTATTTAAATTTGAAATTTTATTTATTTGTATTAGAGATTATTTAATAATTATGTATAAATTTATAATACTTAATTTTAATATTTATATTTTTTAATTTTTAATTTTTATCATTATCCAAAAATCTAGTAGATTTTTGTTATCTCAGAGACGAATTTTGTGTTCCCAATCAGAAGGCATAGGTCAATGCGCGTGGGTTAATGACAAATTTTATTTTCGATAAATGAAAGATGGGACGAGAGAAAATTAAGTCCTGTTTGGCAAACAGGTTTTTTTTTTCAAAAATAATTGTTTTATTTTTCTGTCTTAAAAAAATAAAAAAATTTATTTGACAATCTATTTTTAAAAATTATTTTCAAAAACTGTAACTAAAAATCAATTTTCAAGAAACAGTAAAATAATTTTTTTTTATTTTTGTATATAGCTATTTTTATATTTTTTTAAAAAATAAGAAGAATACTTATTTTTATTAATGACAAAGTTATAAATAATATTAAATATATTTTTTATTTTTAAAAATAAAAAAATATTTATTTTTAAAAATAATAAAATAAAAATATTTGAAAACACTTTACCTAAATGTTCATCGGTACCTTTTGTTTTAAATATAAAATATCATTAAATCACTTGATAGGTAATAAATATAAAAGAAAAGTGTGAAGAAGCACTTTTTTTAGTGTAACTTTTGTATGCCTCCAAGATAAGAAGCGGTACAACCCCTGCAATCGTCATCGGCACCTTTTTACAAAATGGAATATTAATAAAACCTCACAATATTATGTTACAAGTACAAAAACCTCATCCTTCATAAGAGTTTCAGCTAAATAATATTATGGTTTTAATGGCTTCATTTTTATTAGTTACTTAACACTGTATCATTAGGGGATATGATTGGATTTTTCAATACAACAATTACATTGCACGATCATGATATGACTTGCTACCAAATGATTTCCAAATGTTAACATTTTTTATTATGAAATGATATAATACAATAAATCTATTTAATTAGATGTCAATTTTTGTTGAGCCTATTTAGTAAAAGTCTATTTTGTGAAGTGATCTTAACTGGACTAATGTGGATATGGACTTTGTGATTGGGCTTATTTTTTATGGATGAACTTATCTTAATCTTCTTTATAATCACAGGGGAGACCTCTATTCCTAACCATTCGACAGATGAGTTACCTCATCTAAACTGATCAGAAAAATTGCCTGTGTGATCAAAGAAATAGTCTCTCCCTTATTCTCTCTGCAGGTTGATTTTGTGAATCAATAGCTTCTGTTTCGTTTTCAGATAAGATCTGGAAACTCTTTTATTATAATTTTGATAGTTTGTATAATTATATGCCATAATAGTGATTAGATTAAATATGATTTATATTGTGATTACAAATTTAACAGAAGCGTCCAAAGAGAAAATAACAAAAAGAAATCAATGCATACGCAACGGTTAATTTTAATTAATTGAGTATAATTAGTTATATATTTAACAAATTTTATATTGATTAGATCAATAAATATGTAATCTCAATTAAAATCAGATTCAGTAATTTACATAATAAACAAGTTTAAACAAAAAATATAATTACTATTATTTTGAGTTTAAATTTGATTTATTATTGATGTAGGATATTTCACTAACAGTAAATAAATAAATATCAAGTCATAAAAAATTTAGAATAATTAAAGATTTTTACGAAAAATAAAAAATTTTAATAATTTTTTAATGACATAATAACATATGATTAAATGAAAGTGTAAAACTCATTTTATTCCAACGATGATCAAATTTAGATATTATTATTTTTCATACAATATAACATTTTCAACATTCCCTTTTTTCTGTGTGGTATATATGAAAATTGAAAAAATTGATCAGCATAGCTCAAATATATCTTGGATATAATATTTCCAACCACTCCGTTTAGTGTCTTATTGTGTGTGGAAATTAATCATTTCCCGATCACCCAAAAAGATATTTAATCAATTCTCATGTTTGAGCACTTAAAAGTTATCTCTCATAACGTCACAAATAATTGATTTGGTTACACTGGATTATATCTGATTAATTATTGACATAGTTATTTATTATTCAATTAAAATTATTAATGAATTATTTATAGAAGATTCATACATAATGAATTAAATCTGATTCATTCATTTATCTATTTAAATATATATATATATATATATATAGAGAGAGAGAGAGAGAGAGAGAGAGAGAGGGGTAAATGAAAGGGGCAAAGAGCCCAAGGAAACAAAGAAAGCAAATTACATAAAAACCATCCTAGGGTTGGAAACCCAACAACATTAGCTAGTAATAAAACATAGAAATCAGGACTCAGGAGAAGGAATGAAATAAGTAGTTAAGCCCAAACTTTGATGAATACTAAACGAAGTCATATTGTCTGCACATTTGTTGCTTTCTCTATAAATATGATGGATTATTACTTGCCAACCACTATCAATCATCTTTTTGCATTGGGCAAGCAAAGTTTTGATTCTCAAATTAACATGATTATCATTGTGGAGAATTTACACTAATGCTTTCGAATATGATTCCAAAGTCATCATTCTATGACCCAATGGCCAATTCCCACACCAGTTCAAGATCGCCCAGAGCTTCACATATTTCAGCAATAAAGGAGTTACATTGATCCAAGTTTCTCACAAAATCACTAAGCCAATTTCCATTATCATCCCTAAAAAGACCTCCATAGCAAGAATGAGACAGGATTAGATTAACAGCTCCATCACAATTACTTTTAATCCAACCCAAAAGAGGCAATTGCCAAGAAACATCAACAGAAATTTGAGAAGTAGGAGACATACTATATGTCATAAGGAGAACAAAAATTTGAACATCCTATACATATTTCAAGATTGCATGTATTGACTTGAAAGGGTAGGAAAGGGAAGAATCAAACATATTTTTATTTCTCTATCTCCAAAGAAATCAAGTCGTAACTCCCCGTAAAATGGGCCAATCCGGAAGCTTGTCATTGCCCACTTCACCCATTAAGTTAGCCGTAATCCAATTAGGTAAATCCAACCCAAAGAAAAAAGCACGATGCTTAGTCCCTAGAAGCATGAACCAAACAAATTGAATCTTTGGACAAACTTTTAACACTTGAAGAATGTCTTCCCATAGGTGATGACATACAAAACAATTTGGATTGCCCTAACCTCTATGGGTACGCTCAACATTTGTTAATAGCCCATTATGGCAAACACACCATAAGAAAATTTTGAAGCATTCAGGGCCTTTCCAATGCCAAAGAGACTTCCACATGTTCGACAGGTCATATACAAGCTAAGGTTGAATGGAATCATAAGTTGTCTTAATAGAAAACTGTTAACATTATTATGGAGATTGTTAACCTTGCTATCATATCTTCTTCAATTTTGATTTTGAAAAATAATTTTATTTGATGTCACAATCTAACCATATACTTTGAATGTTTGTTTATTTTGCAGACTTAAAGTTGATCAAGTGACATTGATGATATCAAGAGATCCAATCTAACTTTAGGGTTTATTAATTCTTATAAGATCTTTTATAAATGTAATCTAATCAATTTTTTATCTAAATAATTTTTTAAAATAGCTAATCTCAAGTAGAAATAAATGAAATGAGTTTATATCAAATGTTTTCTAACTATATCTTCAATGTATTCTCACAAGTTAAATTCTTATAAAAAATTATTTTTCACTTTATGAATTGATTCACGAATCAATTCATAAAAAGAATCTTGTGGAATGTACTTGAATCGATTCCTAAATCAATTCATAAAGAAAATATTTTGAAAATATTTTTACTGAAACATTTGAAAATATTTTGAATCGATTAAGCAATCGATTCACAAATCTTTTTACACAAAAGGTTAATCGATTCATGCACCAATTCGGTCATGAATTTCTTCATGATCTGAATCAATTCACAAATCGATTAGTCAGTTATTAATTAGTTATAACCACTATGAATCAATTCAAGACTCAAAAATTAGTTATTTTCAAATGTTTGTTACAACAACTATAAATATCCTCTCATTCTCATTTCAACACAGAACTTCATATCATTCTCTATCACTTTGAGCATGAAAAATAGAGAGAGTTCTTGTGCTTCATTTGATCTAACTTAGCCTCTCAAAAACACATTGGATTAAAAGCTTAAATCAAATTCTATGAAGATGACATAGTTAGTTTCTTAAGATATTCATCTCAAGTCTAGTATTGTTTTTTTTTTTAACCAAAATTCTTGTTTGTTTTTAGGTTTCTGAGGTTGAATAGAAATTGGAGATACAAAGGAAGAGGTTGATCTTCCCTTTGCATCTTCTTTAACTGTGAGGTTAATTATAGTTAGGTAAAGTTTGCATTGAATTCTTTGTAGATCTATAGGTTATGAGGTTGATCATAATTTGATAAGATAAAAGAATTGTAGTATCTAGGTCTTATAAGAGCCCAGTGTAAATCTTATTGTAAATTAGCTGTTCAGGAGCCCAGTTGAAATCCTATTATTGTAATAAAAGAGATCATCCAGTTAAGGATTGATCCAATGGAGGTAGAATTCATCTACAGTTTCAGGTGAAGTTAAACCACTTTAAAACCCTGGTATTCTTGATTTATCTTTCTGCATCTTTCATTACTGCATCTACTGCATTGTCGTATTTCTGATATTCTACAATTTTGATTAAGTGCATCTCTAAAATCTGATATATTTCTATTATTCTATAAATTGTTAAACTAAATTTAATTTGCTCAATTGGAAATTGAATTCATAACAATATTAGCAACTTCAATATATTGTTTATCTTTCAATAGAAATTTTTATTGAAAAATCTTGTACAACAAGAATCCAATCTCAAAAGCACAAAGAGTATACAATTTACAAATGTAAAAAGGACAAGATCCTTTATTTTGGGACCCTAAAAAACATCCCACATTTTGTCATTACGCCATTGCAACACATCATTACCGTCTTTAATATTGGGAAGCATATGAGCAAAAAGTTCTTAAATTATGTTCCCCAACAACAAGATATTTATAATATCTATATTTCATTGACCATTATTAGTAACAAACTAGGCACTGTATCTTCAAGCATAGTGGTAGGAATAAGACTAATCATATGATCTTGAAGGCATAAATCCTCTAGCCCAAGTCGCTCCTAGATTTGATAGAGAGCCTATCCTCCAATACTCTAAGAGATCTTATTCCAAAAAAGATGTCAAATCTAACATAATCCTTTTCAAAAATTGTAATTAGAATTTTTAACTTCAATTGTATTAGTCTATTTATTTTGCCTTTCATATTTACTCTACAATACTTAGGCCTAAAGATATAACAAAGCTTCCAAACAAGTTTTAACAGACATGCAACATTCATATCTTTCAAGTTTTCAACTCCTAGTCCTCCAAAGATCTTTGGTTGAAAAACTTTGTTCCAAGAGAATATGTGTTGTTTACGTTCTTGAAAATCATGGCCCTAAATGACAAAGCATTGACACCTTTCAATTTCCCTAATTGTGGTTGAAGGAATAATCACAACCTGCATGGTACTAGGTGGAATAGCTTTCATGATTGATTTGGCCAGGATAACCCTTCCTGCCATAGAAAGGCATTTTGTTTTCTAACCCACCAACCTGTCCTAAATCTTCTTAATAATATGGCTATAAGTATGTTTACTAACTCTTTTATGAACAAGAGGGACACCAAGGTATATACCAAGATCAATTGATGGCATTAAACCACATTGGTTCACAATTTTAGCTATCAATTTAGCATTGACGTTTTTAGAGAAGAAGATATTGGTTTTGACTTGATTTACATTTTGTCTTGAAACTAGATTGAATTTACAAAGGCAATAAAGAACTTCTTTTAATTTGAGCTTCAAAAACTTCCCCAGACAAAATAAGATCATCTACAAACATCATATGGGAAATAATTGGCCTAATTACTTTCATGGGAATCAATTCATGATTAGCAATATCGTCACATATAATGTGAGAAAGTTCATCCATGCAAAGAACAAAAATATAAGGAGAAAGAGTATCCCCTTATGTCACTCCTCTTAAAAGGTAGAACTCATCAATCTTATGCCATTTCGTCGTGCACTCAAAAAAGAAGAGATCCAGTTCGTAATAAGCTTCACAATATCATCATTCAAGCAAATCTCCGAAAGCACTTTACAAATAAAATTCCAATACAAACGATCATAGACTTTCTCGAAGTCCACTTTGATGGCAAAGAAACCTCTTTTGCTTCTCATTTTCCTCATCGAATGGATCTTTTCCTAAGCTATGATAATGTTATCTTGAATACATCGCCTCAGAACAAAACTAGCTTGAAAAGGCGAAATTAATTGGGGTAGCAAAGATTTGAGTCTGTTAACAATAACTTTCATGACAGATTTATATAAAACATTACATAGAGGTATAGAACAAAATTGATTAACAAATTCAGGCCTATCAACCTTAAGAATAAGGCAAATCAGAGTTTTGTTTATTTCTTACAAATCATGCCCACGAAAAACTTCCTTGACAAATTGACAAACATTATCACTCACCACATTCCAATTCTTTTGATAAAAAATTGCAAGAAGACCATCCTCACCTAGTGCTTTAATTCCATCCATGGAAATTATAGCTTTTCGAATCTCATCTTTAACAACTAGATTGAATAGTTTTGCATTCTGATCAGCATTAATGGTTGGGTAGCCCAAAATAATAGTAATCGAAGCTCTTTGGTCAGCCTCAAATTGAAAAAGAAATTTAAAGAAATTCTTAATCATACTAACAAGCTCAGTTTGATTCTCCACCCATTTACCATTTGAACTCCTCAACATGTCAATTTTATTTAAACTCCATCTAGTAATAGTTTTCATATGATAATATTTTGTATTCCAGTCTCCTTTAACAAGCTATTCGAATCTTGATTTCTAGTGCCAACGCATCTTCTTTTGTTTAAGGGCTTTAGACAAATCATATTGTAACTATTACTCCAAATTAGAAAGAAAATTATTTCGTCTCTCCTGAGCATATTGAATACCAATGATCTGGGCCAATAGCTCTTTTTTCTGTTTTCTAATGTGTTCAAAAACATTTTTATTCCAATCTGTAAGCACTGGAGCAAGCTTTTGAAGCCCTTGAATAACATCATTATCATTATGCCATTCTGCAGATAAAAAACCAAAGAATGATTCATGACTTAACAAATAACTTCAAACCTAAAAGGAAAAAGGTTGATTATCTTTTCCATAGGTCTTCCACCACATTAATTATAATTAAATGATGTTTTAAAAAAACACAAGGTAAAATTTTAAGAAATGCTTCACTAAAACAAATTCGCCAATCCACACTACATAAAGCACGATCCAGTTTCTAACACAAATACTAGTAACCTTGATACAAAGAACCCCTCTAAGTGAAACGACCACCCTAAGTATCAACTTCAACCAAATTACAATCATTAATTTAGAATCATTAATTCTTTCATTAGAAATGTGGGTGGTATTCCAATTGAAAGGGATGCCACCTTTCTTTTCAATTAGATCTAAAACATCATTAAAATCACCTACCACAAGCTAACTTTCTGTAATCTAGCAACTCAAAACATGAAGATCCTTCCACAATATATTCTTTAGATCATTGGATGGATTAGCATAAACTGTAATAAAGAACCAATGACAACCTTTATCTGGATTAATTTTGAGATGGATAAATTGAAAATTTGTAGCAATCACTTGAACTAAAACCTTTAAACATTTCCGTGCAAGCTATACACCATATGGAAAACCATTAGTAGCAACAAATTCACAAGAATCAATACCCAATCTTTTCAAGATATCTTCACCTCTAGTAGCTTCAATTCTGGTCTCCAATAAAACTAAAATGTCCAGGTAATTAGAGTCCAAAATTGTGTTGACTTAAGAGACAAACTCTTTATTATTAACTCCTCTACAATTTCAAATAACTTTTTTATACAGCATAATTAATATAAGAAAATAAAAAAGAAACTAATATTTTAACATAAGCATCGAATGTCAACATTGGACTCCTTGTTCCAATGATTAGTTATCATAACATCTGGACTTGGATGATTTCTACACCCATCACCCTCATCTTCCATAGGCGCCACGTCATCAAGTGGTTTTGGATTCAAAGTCAAGTTTCCCAAACCCATATTGCCCGTTGAATGCATTTTTGTAGTACAATCAATAGGTAAAGATGGAGATTGGGTGGTTGAAACATGCGAAACATGGGAAAATAGAGTAGTATTCTTCTGCTCATTATTATCATTCATGTTATCATTTACCGGAGCCTAGCTAAGAGACTGATCAGTTGATTCCAATGAACTATGGCATTGATGCTGGTCTCAGTCCATGCTGGCCATGTAGATGTGGATCCCATGTTCAATGGTTTGAGACTTTTAAGGATGATTCTTTTTTCTTGCACATTAGTTGGTGTTTACCCATTCTACGGTTTGCTCCTTCAATCAAGTCATTATTTCTTTCCACTATAGGGCCATCCTAATTGAATCCCTCCTCTCCATGTTGGTTAAAATTTTCCAAATTATTTTCCTCATTTAAAACTATAAATCGTGACCCATTAGAAGCATCACGTGAATTAGGTTTAGATAGCCCTATTTTCACCCCATCAATATTCTTAGCTTGTCATGGTCTACACATTTTCTATGCTAGCATTTAATTCCCATAACGAGATTTTGGAGTTTATTGCTTAATTCCAACAGCTTTTTATCTTAAAATAGGCCCAATCACTAAACCCAAATTAGCAATATTCTTCATTGGATAACCATTAGCATAGTGGCCATATTTTCCACATTGAAAACAGATCATATGAATATTCTCATATTCCATAATATAAGTTTTACCCTTAACTGAATATTCCAAGAGTAATTATTTAAAGAGGTTAACCTCCACATAAATTCTTGCATACTTTCCACATGCCTACTCAATAGTTGTAATGCATACCTTCAAAGTTTTTCCAACCCTATTACCTAAGAAAGTAAGAAACCTTCCATCATATAATCTGATTGAAAGTCTAGGTAAACAAATCCAAACAACAACTCTATCAATTTCAGCCTTATCTGGATCAAAATTCAGATTACATATATGAATAGTTAAATAATGATCACAAAAACACCATGGTCCTTTAGTCAAAACAAATTCATAATTAGAATAAGCACTAAATTTTACCAAGTAAAAATCATTTGAGAGATCAATAATGTTCAGGACTCCATCCCTAGCCCATAATTGATTTAAGTTTGGCTTCAAAACTCTAAACCCTATCCTCCTCCTTAAAAGTTTTATTAATTAGGGTTTTCTTTCAAGGTTTGCACGTACATTCTTCTTCCTTTGGGGATATTATGAAAGCCAGACAAGGTCGATTTCTATCCATATCTTCAACAATTTCAAAACTACTAAAGTCACCATCTTCCTTCTTGTCATCATTAGTATTGTTGTCATGAATGTTGGCTTCATTCTATCCTCATCAAGCTCATCTACCTCCTCTCTTCCCGCAAGCAAGGTCACATAAGATTTGAATTTACATTCATTCTTCAAACCATCCCCATCCTTTATCTCACCATCCCCTTCTAAAACCATGTCATCATAAATCATGGGACCTCCTTGACTGCTAGAAAACTTCTATCCACCAAGCTTCATGTGTTTGGTGCTCCCACGAAGCAAGTCTGTCTCTTCATCAAACATAATCTTCTTAAATGCCAGGAAAAAGGGTCAAACCCTAAGAGAGCTCTCTAGAATCCACATTTTTTTTACATTTTAGAATAAAATTAATATGGATGGTTGATCTAATTTTTTATTTTATATTATTTTAATATCCCAAAATATATTCTATTAACTTATTTAATTCCACAAAAGTCATCTCGCCTATAAGCCCCTAACAATTTAACCTATTTGTAAAATAAAATAACCTTTAATTTAACTTTTTAACTCATTTTACAGAATAAACTAAATCATATTAATTAAAACATAGCCCATTAACCTATTAGGTGAGTTCATATATTTTTTTAATATAAAATATAATAGATTTAAACTTACTTTTTCCGTAAGCTTAATATATTTTAAACAAGGCTAATTTGGCCTAACCCACTTCTACTCCTATTTACGATTTTGTCAAATTTAGAAATATTATCTAAACAGCAAATATGATGAATTCAATAAAATATTTACCATGAAAAACTATATTTATAGCAAAATGGCAAAATATTTATAATGTAATATAAAGTATAATAAATCTTTAATAACTATTTTATTAAAGATTTATTTTAATTATTAGATAAAAAACCAAAAGAGATGGATAATGAATAACCATAAATGGATCATTAATGACCCTTTAATAAATGGATAAGCATTTTATCCAACCATGAGATTCATTAAACCTATCAATAGATTGCATCAATCTATGAATATATATATCCATTTTAACATCCCTACAACAAAATAGCTATAATAATAGTCATTCCAATCTATTTTTTTTTTTTTCAATTTCATATGAAATTCCATAACATTTTACCAATAAAATATGCGAGCAGGCATGAATATCATCAGCCTGCACGAAAAAAAAAAAAAACCTAGGAAATCTGCGTCATGATACATTCCAATTGTCATACTGTAATCAGAAGATTATAATATATCATGGAGTTTCGATAACAGTAGAAATCCAGGGTCATGGATAAGGGGAGGGCCATATACCAAGCAGTCATGCAAGATGAATTGACAGCCAAGCTTGAACTACAGGGCCTCCTTTAAGAGCTTTTCAGTCAGAGCTTTTGGAAGTCCCATCACACTATCAGTTGTCCCTACCTGCAAGTTTACCAACACTTAGAATTTGTCTACTAACACAAAAATATTAATGAGCAAAATAACCAATCCACGCAGCACTCATGGATAGACTAATGAAAATCCCACACCAAGTTCCATACTCTTGTTTATTTGGGATCCATCTGAAATAGGCTGGGAAGCCTTTTGGCTTTGCAAAGAGGCGTGGAATTTGGGGTGGAAGTTGGTGTGTAACTGTCATTGCTCCTCATGAATACACATGTGAATTCATCATGATCTATTAGGAATGTCTGCTATAAAAAAATAAAAAATAAAGAGTTTGCTCATATGAGAAACAAAGAAATCCGATGGCAAACTAGCTATAGATTTCTAAACCAATTTTCCAGGCTTTTGCTCCATGTGATGAATCTTTAAACCACCTCTGCTTTAGTCATGCTAAGGATTATTCTCATTTTAAAGAGAAATGCTAATTGCTTAGTTATAGCCCCATCAGAATCAGACACCCACACAAGGACAACATATTAGATTTGGACGGCAACACTTAGGGTGAAGACAGGAAACCACAATTCAGCCATGAGGCTGCCTTGTCTCCAACACACTGTTCTAGGCAGGATGTCTACTACAGCTAATATGTGTAAGTCGCATTGCCATTATTAAGTATGTAAGATGAGCCAACCAACCACTTCTTTGACAAATGGCAATATCATAGGATGCTCTATTATCAAGCCTCCCGCAACGTTTAGTGTGATCCCTTCCTCAACCTAAACAAGGAAAAGGACACATAGTATATCAACTACCTAGATAAGCATATTAAGATAGTGGGATAATCAAAGTTAAAAGAAAGAATAATTACCAGCTTCTCTATGATTTCATCAGGTATCTCATTGAAATAGATCTGTAAATCATCACAAAAAATCAATTTTAAGTATTTTACAAACACCATAAATGAGAAGGCAAAGAATGCAGATATGTTTGGCCCTTTAACTCACATCAGTGTGCTAGGACAAATAAGAAACAGAAGTCTCCCAAGTCCAAAATTTCAATTCAGGTGGTTATTAAATTAGTATTATGCCAAGATCTCATGATCCGAACAATGGAGAGTAATATTCAGAAGGTTTAATCATGTTATGGAAATGGAAGACCTCTATGACAGATAATTTACATAGCTGTATGTAATGACCCTGAAGTGAGGTTTTCTTTTTAATTCCTTTGTTTTTTGGACAGTCCTTGGCATTATATAAGATGGTGGAACCTTCTGGTAAGATACAATTGAAGAAAGACAAAATAATAATTAGCCGTAAAAAAGGGAGAGAAGGTAGGAGCAAATAATACCTCAACACGATCCCAATCTCCTTTCCTGAATCCTGATTTAAGGTTTGTTACTAATACAGACCCGACAGTTGCTGCATGTCCTCCAGAATAATCTGAAATCACGTGAAGAGGCATTTGAATTTGAGTATATAGGAGACTGTAAGTTCACCAGACAACCACAAGGAGAGTAAGAGAGAAAGAGTTGAAATAAGCCATTTTCTTTAATTGAAAGAAGAATTGCAATGAGTCAACCTTTCAAGAATTGCCGAGCTTCTTCTTTGCTAGATGGCTTTTCCCTTATTGCACCTTCATAGACCACCACCTCCAAATCATTTGACAATAGAAGTAAGGCAAGAGCAAAATTTGTCATACAAAAAAGAATAGAAAGTTGATAAATTCTTTGTTGAAAACATGTATAGTCCACAAAAAGGCCATTTATTAATGGGGATACAGAGCATACATGTGCACATTTGGGCATTTAGATGATAGAGGTCATTTAGAGTTCCACCCACAACACAAGGACATTCATATTCTTCAAACTGAATACCTATTTTTCAGTTACTTTATAACATTTATTGCTTGCAGTACATGAAGGAAAAAAAAAAAAAAGTTCACTGTCAACATCCATAAGAAGAGAGAGATATTTATGGCATCTCAAAAATCAATTATACAGAGCCACTGCTACCATACATCTGGTTGTTATGATGTGATAGCACTATTTCATTTTTTTCCTTTCTCCAATTCCATTGCCAAGGTTTTAATTGTTTAAGAAAAATGATATTGAGAAAACATCAGAAAAGAAATTCAGGAGAAAATGGTGTATACTTGATCAGAAGTAATTAATAATGTTGCCTCAGCTTCCTTTAAGTAGTCATCAACAGGGAGCCTCTGTAAGATGGCTTCTGCCTAAGGAAAAATTAAAAGCAGCTAAGGTAAGTAGCTGAATATTTTGCAATACAACCAGCAAGCAGTAGCCATTTACAATGAGTGACAAGGAAAATACTTAAGGCAGAGGAAGACACGCCACTGAAACCAAGCAACAAAAAATAACTCTGAAGCAACATTCAAAAACTGGGAGCAGGTTAATATTTAAGAACTTTCACAGCTCTTGCTCTAAACAGATTTTATAACAAGCAGGATTTTCTTTATTTACTATTTAAAATTATTATGCAAACTTGGCTTAAAGAGAAAAAAACCATATGGCAGGAGAACATATATAGAAGACACAGTATATAGTTAAACTCTCAGTCGCAAGTCTCAAGAACTATCATTGTAATATGCATTAACATGTTAGGAAATACATAAGAATACCATTGAATTTCAGATCACATTTGTATCATTCCCACAAAGATCTGACAAGGGAATAAAAAGAAAGTGAGGGGAACATAACTGGGATAACAAGATCACCAAGATGGCACTTAGTCTGTAATTTTTTTGATAAAACAAGAATATTTAGTCCTGTAATTGTGCAACAGTAATGTAGTGCTTTAATTCTAATGCCCAAAAGTGCACAGTCTGTATTGCAGAAACTGAAAGGTAATACAACCTCTGCCAAAAATGCTATGTATCCATCATTAATAAATGGCATAGAAAACAATCAACCTAACAACCCACAAATCTAAACTGGGGGTCATTATTAATGAGAGATAATAACAAGACATACTGTGTCTGCTGCAATTAAAATCGTTGACTCATCAACCCTCTCTTGGTTACTGGTAGTTTGAAGTTTTGATAAAATGGCATCAGCCTGAGAGGTAATTCAATATCATGCCAAAAATCAGAGTTTAATTGATCACGACAGGCTCTTCCATTAAGTTATAAAAGGAGAAAGAAAAAAAAAAGGGAAAAAACACGGCAAAGAACCAAAACGATTGACTGTGGATGCCAGAAAGCATTTACAACATATCTCCTTAACATCTCCCAACATTACAAGAGTATCAAACAATATCACCTAATTGCTTTGTAGATTGCTCTCTAATAACAATACTGCTTTCATTGTTTTACTAGGCAGCAAAAAAAAAAAAAAAAAAGACACTATAGACCAAGGCAGCTTCACTTTTCAAACAGATAAGTGAATCAGTAAGTATAAGTAATTTCTTCCACCAAATGAGAAACGAGACAATTAATAGAGCACAGACCTTTGCTTCAGCTAGTGCCATAACTAACTCCTCTGGATTTTCCTTTCGGATGCTTTTCTCATCAATGTCTGCAGTCTAAGTAAAAAGAAGATAAAATAGCACCTAAAAACCAAGAGAAATTCCATTTTTTAATTACCTAAAAAAGTTATATACCACTATGGTGAACTCGTATCCCATTTCAGCTAATATCTTCCGTCGTGGTACCGAAGATGAGCCCAATATGATCTGCAAATAACATATTAACATGCCAATACTAGAACTGACCACCAACCAACCACCAACCTGAACTTGTAAGTAAACTTGCGTTTCCTTTTTTGAATTTTTTTTAAAAAAAATTCAAAAATAATGAAATTTGGTTTTGTTAGTAGGATTTGTTGCAATATAATCAATAACAAGCTAGTTTCACATGCTTTATAAAATTAGAACGCATTGTGAACATCCTGTTGTGTTCCTGAACAAAGTCCGGAAATGATATAGTGAATTAATAATCGCGAAGTCTCATACAATTATCAATTGGCTTCAGGAAATGCCAACTAAAAATGGGCTAAGTAACAATAAATTTCTTATATTTTTACATTGTCTGAATACGGAAAACTCATACTTCGTGAAGCAAAATTTTGATGGCTCATCTGGTTCATGAAAGATGCTATAAGACACTGATTGCTTTCCATGGAACCCTAGATCGTAGTTTCAGTATAGAAATGAAAGTACCTTGTAGGAAGAAGTGTTAGCCGCCATCGCAAGAAGCAAGAACAGAAGTACAGAGGATCGCAAAGCTTAAACTGGAAGCCGAGTCGCTGACACAAACAGAATTTAGAACACTTGTGAGAGTAGTTTCGCTGTTTTCCTTTTTCCCCACATATGGGAGCAAATGACTTCCAATCCCTGGGGGCCTCCTTACCCGAGGCACGACTGACACCTCGTGCTATTATTATTTTCTTCATTTCTTTGAATTATTTTATCATTATTATTATTATTTTATAAATTGTCTCAATTTTTTTTTTTTTTTGCCAAAACTTCTAACATGGCTATATCTTAATCCTGTGAATTTTTCTAACTTAAATAAACTTTATGTTATGCAGAACGCTTTAGGAAAAAAAAAAGTCTATGCCAAACATAATAGAGAATAAAATGCAGAATTTTTTTTTTTAATTTAAGGATAGTTAAATTTTACTTTTATTAATTTTGAACATTTGTAACTAAAATTTTGAATTATATAAATTTTAGAATTAATTTGCCACGTACCTGGATTAGCAATTCTAGTTACTGGCAGCAAGGTAACCTTTTTAACCAACCGTTAGACTTTTATGTTCTTTGCGTTTCTAATGCAAGAGAAATTCAATAAGAAATAATCTAATTCTAAACATATGAGATGTAAAAAGATATAACAAATTATAAAATTGAGATATAGAGGAATCAAAATTACTTGAAATGATATTAGATACAGAAACCATCTCAGATCTAGAATCCTGCATAGAAGAAAGGGAGACTTACTATTCTTATTCCACCTCAGACTCTCTGTATCAGTCTAGATGAGAAAACTGTACTTCTGATGGTAGCTAGGAATAGGGCCTTTCCCTGTGAATATAAAGATGATGGGACAAGCCTACCCATCATGGCAAGCCCAATCACAGGGCCCAATATCCACTAAGCCCACTAA
>JANHAO010006992.1:0-20659 GCA_026873985.1 Saraca asoca
ATAATATATAAATAAAAATTATATTAATATAAAAGTATACTAATATTTCCTTATTATAATACTAACCTAGAAAAAATTTAATTTATATTATCAATATTTTTAATATTAACATTGGGTAGTTTTAATATTGAAAATGGAGAAATACAAAAAATTCTTTTTCACTTTGGAATAGTTGAATTTAGTCCCCACCAACTTTGCAAACTTGAAATTAAAGCATTAAATTATATAAAAAAAACTTAAAATTTGCACCTATTATTCATTTAATGAACTATTTTATTTAGTTGGGTACTTTTTCATTAACTTTTTAAACAAGAATTATAATACTATTATATGCTAATTTATCATGTCATTTTTCGTATAGTTTCAAAGTCATTTGCATGTATTTAATTAAAATTTTATATATCTAATTTAATTTTTATTAATTACATAATGTAGATAAAAAAATAGATATCTAACAATATTGTGACACTTATTTAACAAGTCCACAAAAAATATATATAATTAAATAAAATGATTAATTATGTAGACAATGAGTATTTATTCCAAGGTTTTGTATAGTTTAAGACTTGTTCCAAAATTTGAAAGTTGGTAGTGATATAATCCAACCACCTAAAAGCTGAAGACAATTTTTTGCATTTTTATTATTAAAAATATAAGTTTGAATTAAAAAATATAAATTAAATATTAAAGAATAAATTGAGATAATAATAAAATAAAGTAAGAGACGTTGATTTTAGTATAAAAAACTTCTAGTACAAAGGTAAAAAAATCAATTAAAGAAAATAAATTGAAAAGAAGCAATATAGCATACGTACTTTCTAAATTTATTTTTTAATTTAATTTTTACTATAATATCTTGAGTTTTCTAAATCAATTTCGGTAATAAAATGGCTTTTTGAAAAATCTGAAAAGGTAAATTTAAAATTTTTAGAATTTTAAGACTTTAAATTTGAGATACAAAGTATATAGAAATAGTAGAAATAAATTATATAAATTTTATGAATCTTCAAAAAGTCGAATTTTCTACTTTAAATGCTTATAGAATAAAATATGTATTTTTGAGATTTGATTTCTGAAAAACTTCGGAGAGTTCGAAATTAGGGCTACAAGTATCTGGCAAAAGCAAATTTATAGTTGTTGTGAAGATAATTAATTTAATTAATTTATGTTAAAATTTTATAACCATTGGTGATAGGTGAATATATTAAATTTGGACTTGAAATTGAGGAAAAAAGAAAAAAAGAAGAAGAAGAAGAAAAAGCTTGCTTAAGAAGAGTCAATGGTGGAAGATTGACTCAACTTTCTATTTCCCATTTTACTCTTTAAGAGGTAGTTTCTTTCTTCTTCTCCAACCCATTTTTGATTCCATTTCATGCAACACATGCACACTTCAACTCATGGAAGTTCTCTCTTTGCACCTATCTCTCCCTTCAAGTAAGCCTTTCATTCTTTTATGTTAATTTCTCATATTTTTACTGCTTCTTCCTCTTCAATTCAATACCAAAATCTTGTTGATTTATCAAGTAAAATCTGAGTTATGAATTTTTTAATCCTACAGTTACTAGTCATTTCATTATTCAACCTATGAACCCATATGCATTTCTAATGTTTTTAGAGCTTAAATCTTTTATTTTTGGCTTGTTTTTATGAAATGGAACTATAATCTAATGATATATATTTATTTCATGAGAAAAAAACTTAAATAACCTGAGCGCCCGATATGTTCTTCTTGCTTGTTCTTGAAGAGAATTGAATACCTTTGTTGGATTAGTTTTAATCTCTTATTTTCAGCCCTTATATGATTGATTCTTACCTTTCTTTTGGATTATTGTCTGATTGTTTGACTGTGATCCGCTGAATGTTTGTGTAAGTTGAAGAAAATGAATATTTGTAATTGTATAGCAAAGTTTGAATTTGATTGGACTTGTTGATATATATTTGGTTTCATGTTTGGAAAAGCTAGAATTTATGCTTATGTAAGCTTCTAAATCAATGGTTTGTTGAACCTATATGAATTGGTAAAAGTTGGAAAATTTTTCCCTATTTTGGTTGTTGTTCTTTTGCAATTCCAAAACTTATGAGTCAAATCACCATATTTACATTGACCCCACGATCATGCTTGTAGAAATTGAGCTGCATTATGCCTTATGATTTGAATTAAAAATTTAACTAGTTTCCTACTATTCGAATTAAACCTTTTTATCTTGTTTTTCTATTCCAATTATGATTTTGATTGTATTCATAATTTGGCTTCTTGAAAGTTTGCAGTTTTAGACGAGTAGACTCACATTTTGCATTGAATCGTTAAGAGTTGAATTGAAACCTTCTTATTTAAATCTCGTGATTCTAATTGCAATTCTACTTGATTTGTAACAACGATCATGCTTGCAATTTTGATCATACCTCTAGATTTATACATCCTATTTCACTTAAATTCATTTTTCTCTCAAACAACTCCCATCTCCTTGACCTAACCTCATATAGATCCCATCTAATTCCTAATATGATTGTCAATAAGTTCTAAATAAGCAAATCATAAACTAATATCAATTAATTTGATAATTGTATATATCTATATTAAGGCTATGGCAATAACCCTTCCCTAATAGTTATGGTGATAATGTGATAAAGAATATGTGATAGTGACAAAATGTGAACTATGTGACATAATTGTTATGAGATATGATACTGTTTAAAATCTTAAAAATTCCTAATGAAACATGGGATGATGAACAATGATAATAAGATGTGATTGATGTGAGGAGATGAGGTATATAAATCGAATCTCGGATCTATGTGTTTTGATATAGAGTGAGGACAAGGCTGGAGATTGTACAGGATAGGGCTGGGAATGAGTAACAAGAAGAATTTTAATTTTTATTATTTATTTTGCTTTTTACCTGAATTGTTATTATGAGAAATACTAAATGAGATATATTGTGACTTGACAATGTGATGATTGGTCATAATGGCTTAAGGCCATAAGAAAATCATGGTTCTTTATAATATGTCAATGATAATGTAGTGTGATGCCATTCAGAAGTTAGTCTTTAGGACTCATGACTTATTTACTAAGCCAGGTGTGAGATATAGTTATATGGCTATAATGTACATATGCATTGCTATTATTGAGAAATTCATAAATTAGGTACGAATTTATCTCACTGAGTCCTATACTTACTCTTCTGTGGACTATTTTTTTAGATTCTCAAGAATTAGTAGCTATTCCATCTCCCTAAAAAGTAAGAATGAACAACGACCCTATGAATATCAATATCGATGTTTTTACTACCACTATTGAGAAATCATTAGGAGTATACCAGATCAAATTCACTGTATCATCATCTTAAACTTAACTGGTTGTGAAGTTTTATATGAAGTTGAGATCATACCTCTGGCACCCCTAAATGCCTTTTTGATGATGACTATGAGATGGTTCGACCCTTTGGGTTCCTACCATCTACCTATATATTTTGCTAAGTTCTTTTTTGAAAATTTGTAAATAGCATGGCCATAGAATACCCCAATTGCTTAGTTAGTTCAACCTATGCTTTGGTTTCATGACAAGTCATAGATTAATCTAACTCTTTGATTGCCTTTATCCTTGTGGAGATATGTAGGGTTGCATAGGTGTAACTCTTGGAGCAGGTTGGTTGCTGTATAGTTTTTTGAGAACTAAATGAAAACCTCTTGAACTAATGTTTAAACTAGCAGGTGTCTGTTAGGCAATTCCTTTGTACATTATAGAATTATATTTATATTTCAATATGTCTCCCTTTTTCTATAAGTTTATAATACCTTAACCAATTGAGTTTAAGTAAATATGATTAGAAAATATTGAAACAAGTATGTGTAGGAATGGAAAATAGAAACAGGTTAAAGGCTGGTGATATCAATTAAGGATTGATATTCACATCAGTTATGGCCAAGGATTTTGGGTTGTGACATTTATGCTTTAGTTCCATTATTACTTATTTTATATTTATGATATTTTTTTAAGTTTTCTAATTATAGTTTTGTTACACAATGTTTTTTAATACTTTTTACTATTAAATAAATTTTCTTTGCATTTTTGTTTTAAAATTTTTGTTAAACCTAAATGTGATTATTTTTATTAATAAATTTATATAAAATTTATGTATTGACAATATTAAATACATATTGACTCATTAAACCAAAATTATGAGTTATTTAAAATTATATTAGTATATATACTAAACTTAATAATCCAACAGTAAAAAAAAAAAAATCTAAAGTGCATACATAAATATGGTCATAAAGATGTATCACATCAAATAAGAGCACTTAATACTATTTGATATCAACTTTTCATTAGGAATAAGATGAGAGTTTAACGAAGTATTAAAATTGAGCACTTATGTATATATATTAAGAGAATTAAAGTTAAATATTTTAAATTAGGGAACTAAAATCATTTTATATGTATTTTAGTGGAACAAAAATTGTATTTAAACCTTAATTATTTATTATGTATAATCATAATATATCAATATTTTCCAATTTCATTCTTTTTAAATAATTAAGGTAAAAATACACATTCCCCTTATTTGGAATAATTAAAAACAAGATTTCATTTCATTTCCAAATGAATTTCCTTTTTAAATGGTGTTTGGATTTAAGTTAAAAGGAGATGAAGAGATAACAGCTTTGGAGTCATTGCTATTGGAGGAGGATGAGACTTTTTCAACATCTATTTTCGTCAAGACAAAGTCGGGTGAACTTGCCCTTCCTTTTGAAGCAAAGAATGATGGATAAAATAAACTAAAGCAAGCCATCTAGACTCTTAACACTATTGTGCAAAATGATTTGGAAGTTGTTATCTCAGATGACCACCAGTATAGTGTTCTCTAATCTTCACTATAGATTTTACAAGGCATCTCTAAAATCGAAGTCACCGTTGGTTTAAAGTTTTTTGTTCTTGATTTTCCAGAGCAATTGTCATCCCTTGCAGACAATGTCAAAGCTTGAACTATTGAATTTACTCTTATGAATTGTCAATGAGGGAAGAAGAATTGGTTAGATTCTCTAAAAACACTATTAAGACTAGGAAAAGTTTGATACAAAAATATAATATAGCCATGGAGTTAGGTGAGAACAATTCAAAGGAAATGCCTATGGTTGAGTAAAAATTTGCATAATTGCAAGAACTCCTTCAACTCAGAGCAAACTAACTAAACTTTAAAGCTGTGCTTAAACTAACCAACAAAGATAGAGCCTAATTTGCCAAAAAGGTTAGAGATGTCTTGATAGATTTTAAGATAACTATAACATAATTACATGAAACTGGTGTCGCTTGCAAGATAACACTATCACTAAAGATAGTGGTGACTTGGCAATGGAGAGAACTTAAATCTACCTTTGATTTGAACTTTAAGAGAATTTTCGACTCTTCTTAATTAATGTTGTAACTTTTATTCTGGATTCTTGATGTGCATTTCATGAATGCTTGGTATATATGTTTTTACATATTTATTGTTTATAATTTTGGAAGTATTTTCATTTATATGCTTTATTTTATAGCTTTTTCTATCGAACTTATGTGTCACTTCAAATGGCCCTTCCCAATGTGGGGTCTATTTATCGTATTTTGATATTTTCTGCATCAATAGTATGACTTTTCAAACTAAATGGCCAATATCAAATTTTTTACTTTCAAACACTTGTTATAAGACTTGGCTAATTTTTCTTTCTTATGGATCAAATTATCTAAAACTTGCCACTTGCTGTCATCTAGATTTTTTAACTCATTAAGCAACCGTTGTAATCAACCTCAAATAGTTGATTTTGACTCTGAAGCTTTAAAGATTGAATTGTTACTTTGACTGGAATAATAGCATCATAACCAAACACTAGCTTGTGTGGTGTAACCTTGTTGACTCTTCAGGAGTATTTTTTACAACACACAAGGCATTATCAAGTATCTTATGCTAATTTTTTGGATATTAATTGACATGCATTTTAATCACATTTATAATCACCTTATTGGCAGCTTCCACTTGACCATTAGCCTATGCATAATAAGGAGTCAAAATTAACATCTTAGTTCTCCTTGATTCAACATATCCCTTAATTTGTCAACTTGTAAACACACTATTCCACTGTCTATAGTAATGTATCTAGTAAGCCAAGTTGACAAACAATATGACGTTTAAGAAAATCAATTACATTAGATTATCTCACTTCTTTAAACATAATGATTTCGACCCACTTAGTAAAATAATCTATCGCCACTAATATAAAACAATGTCCTTGAGAGGATGGTGGGTATATTTTTTTCCATTAAATCTATCACCCAACCTCTAAATGGCCATGGTTTTATTATATAGTTAAACTTAGTTGCAATTTTGACATTTTTCACATCCTTTAGCATAATCAATGCAATCTTTAATCATTTCAAGCCAGTAAAAACCTTTTTGAATAATAATCCACTTCATTTTGATCCCAACTTGGTGTGCATTACAAATTCTTTCATGTACTTTAGCCAATGTTGTTAATATTTCTTAATGACCTAGGCATTTTAATAATTGCCCTTCAAAACCTTTCTTATAAAGAAGCCCATCTATTAATACACATTTGACGACCTTACTCTAATATTTTGACAAACAAATAGTGAAGGATTCAACAAGTAATTTACCAATGAAGTTCTCCAATCTAATGGCGCATGCTAGCTTCATTACAGAACACTTCTCAAGTTTCAATAGTTTTCTAGGAAAGTATGTTGTCGAATTAATCTAGTAATTTTTTTTATCAATCTCTACTTGAAGATGATTTGACCCAATTTGTTTATTTTTTCATTTTCCCACCTTGGTACATATTTTATAATTATATCCTCAAAAATTTTTCAAAAGTTTGAATGTGATTGTCAAATGTTGTATTAATCTCACATTTAAACATTTATACTCTTGAGAAATTTATTTTATAACTAAATGCAAATCACCAAAATTTTTTATGAATCTTGCTCCCTATCTAATAAAATCTCTAAACCATTTATTAATGATTTGTATACAGCCTTATTATGAGAGCCTTTTTTTTTATCTAAAGTAAATAGAAATTTGACTGGCCTCTTTTTCAGTGTAATGATTAAAACTCCTACACCTAAACCATTTTTATGACAAGAACCGTCAAAATATAACTTTGAAGGTTTTATATCAAGATAGTTAACTATCTTCTCATGATGCACAACTATAAAATCGGCAATTACTTATCCCTTGACAATTATCAATGGGCAATATTGTAAGGAAAATTCGGTTATACTTAGTGCCCATTTTTCTACTCATCTGTGTATGAACGATTTTGACAACATATAATTTAGAACATCAATTTTCATAATAACATGCACACCAATCACAACAAATAATAACATGACTTTGCACAAGAATAATACAAAGATAAACATAATTTTTTCATTGCCAAATATTTTTGTTCTATAAAATTTAAAACCTTAGAAAGATAAAAAATGAAGCTTTCTAAATTTATTTCATTATCTTGGGCTAAAATGCACTTGGTTACATCATCAGAAGATGAAATGTAAAGTTTAAAAGGCTTTCCTGATATTGGAGATGACATTACTGGTGGTGGCATTAAATATTGTTTGATGTCTTTGAATGCTTTGATAACACTCCTTCCAATAAAACTCTTTTTCTACCTTCACCTTTAATGAAGTGAAAATACTCTTGTTCAACCAAATAAATTGTAAATAAAGTGTTAAAGGAAGTTCACCTTGTTGAGAAATCTTTGTAATTCTTTCTTGTTTGTTGAAGCAATATTTTTCAAAATTACTTTAGCCTTGTTTTTGTCAAACTTCAATCCCTTTTTGGTGAACCAGGAATCCTAAGAAATTACTTGTAGAAACACCAAATGCACATTTCAAAGGGTTCATCTTCAAATTATTTCAGTACTTCTGGTTAAAGGCTTGGACTAAGTTTTTGATGTATTCTTCATGAAATTTGACTTTAACTACTACATCATCAATGTTAACTTCTATCATTTTGCCGATTAAGTCATGAAAAGTTGGGTTTATAGCCCTTTGATAAGTTGTTCCTGCATTCTTCAAATCGAAAGGCATCACCACCCATTCAATGATTCCTATTGCTCTAGGACATTTAATAGTTATGTTTGACTTATCATTTTCCATAATGTAAACTTGATTATATCCAATATTTCCATCCATGAAGTTAACAACAATGTGCCCTAAAGGCAAATCAATTATCATGTTGACTATTGGCATAGGGTATTCATCTTTTGGTGTAGCGTTATTCAAATTTTTGAAGTCTCTACACGCTTTGAGTTTTCCATTTTTCTTCATTACTGTGATCATATTTGAAATCCATTCGACATATTTGATGGTCTGGATGAAATTGGCTTTTATTAGCTTTTCAATATTTTCTTTAATTTTATGAATAATATCAAAAGCAAATTGCTTAGGAGCATATTTATGTGGTCGACATCCTTCCTTAATTGGTAATCTATGCTTAACTAGATCTCAGCTCAGACACAAAATTTCCTCATAGTTCTATGTAAAATAATTTATTTATTCATTAAGTACTTGAATTAATCCCAGTTTTTTGACTTGAAGAAAAAGTGCAATGATGCTAGTTGAATGACCTTTTTTCATCTCTAATTCTCAAATTTACTTCTTCTAAAGGGTCTTAGACTTTAATTTTCTGTTCCTTATTTCTCAAAGTTGAATCAACAAATCCAAGTAGATTGTCATCATAAATACAATCTAAGAGAATCATTGTTACCTTTCACTCGACCATATAGGTTGATAGTCAAACTAAATGCTATTGTAGATCATTCATTGTTTTCACAGGTCGAACCTAAGTGTTTTCATAGGCTGAACCTAAGTCCATAGCCTTTGGGATTATGGAGAATCCTGACGAATTCAAAATGTAAATGTCTATTTCTTCTGGGTCAAAACTGCTTTCAACTATTAAGGGTTTAACATAAAGATTATAGATTTCAACCTCAACATTACATTGTTGAACATAACAAGGATTGTCACCATCTAAAACACATTCGAACCTACTATAGTCGGTCCAAATTACTAGCCTTTGATGAATAGATAGCATTAGCTGCGTATTGCCCATAGATCTTAATTCATTTTATTGATATGTTTTATCCACATTTTCAAAATTTTTAACTCCTTCATCCTTGCCTACTTATAATATGTGACAAACACCTTGAGGTAATAGCTTCACTACTATATGCCAATTTGAAATTTTAACATTCTTAACATAATATACCTGTTTATCTTGACTTGCCAAAACAAAGGGTTTATCTATGTATTGAGTGTGTGGTATCAAGATTAATAAACTTATACTCATCTTTCTTGTATCCCTTTGCTTGGTGCTTTCCTTGTGGTATCTCAAACAATTTACACTTAAATATAATTATTCTATTTTCCTTTATATATTTAGGTTGAACAAAGTCAAGAATCTTGCCATAATAATCCACATTGCTAGTGTCTTCATCACCTTTTACAACCACTCCACCATTTTAGATTTTCAAGTGTGCTTCACAATTTTCTGTATGAAACATGAACCCATTGGTGATATAACTCTTGTAAAAATTTGCACAAAGATGAAGACCTTTAGCCAATGACAATAATTGAATATCCACAAGATCCTTCCCAGCTTTGTGTACTTGTGTAAGCTATGCAAATATAATAGTTAATAATTAGAAGAAATTAGCATATATGATAAATGAATTCAATTATATATCCTGAATCTTAATTTGGAGGGAACTTACATGTTTTCAAACCATTTGATAAATTGCTTTGTTTCTTTTTTCTACATTGCTAGAACTTTGCTTTGAAAGCTCTTTACAATGTTCTTCAACCTAAGGATGAACTTCTTCATAATTTTTAAGTACAAAGAAATAAGTCTAATGATGTTTATAATACTAAGCTCTTTGTTCTTTGCCATTCTCCTTCAAGATTGGAAGCTCTTGGTAGGCATCTTCATCAACTCCATGAAAATTTCTTTCTTTTGAATGAAATGTTTTATCTACATCTTTCAAGTATCTTGAACAAAAATGCATGCATTTTTTTTTACCAATAACCTTCAGTAATTGAACCCCCTGAATGTGCTTTATTTTGCACATAACCCTTCAAAAAGTATTAACACCTATGAGTATAGTAACTCTGTTACCTCCATGAGTATAGTAACTCTCTTTGTTCTAACTCTACCATACCCAATTTCAAAAAGATAAAAATGTCAACAAAAAGCATTAACACTTATGCTTCTCTTCCAAACCCAGTTCCTCTAAGCAAAAACCCACTTTCATTTCATTTGAGGCCATAGATTTTTAAGTGCTAAAACAGGGAAGTTGACCCCAAAAGCTACTAGTTTTGCTTTACTTCATCACAAGAAAGTCTTTTTCCTCCAAGGCTCTATGCCTTTTTTGTACAACAAACACCATGAATGTGGAATTGTAATCCAAACAAAGTACCAAAATAGAGGAAGAAAATTATGTTCATCTCACACCAACCTTAATGTCTTAAATCTAATCATTTTTTTTTTACTTTTTTCCTTTCTTATTGTAGATATTATCATCTTAGCTGAAAATTTTTAGCATTTATTTTGTTTCTTGTTCTTATTCTAACTTTAGTTTCTTTCTAATTCCTATTCTTGATTTTAGCAAAATTTCCTTTTGTATATTTTTCATATTATTGTGTTCTTGGTTTCTTCCATTTTTCCCTTTTCTTTAAAATATTTCAATCTTTTATAGAAAACCTCTTGTAATCTTCATGCATACAGTACTCTAATAATTTAAAATATTTCAACCTTTTATAGAAAATCCTCTATTATTACCATGGACATAGTACGCTATCAAGTAAAACAACTCTCTTTGTCTTATCCCTTTCATTTCTAATTCCAAAATAGAAATTTCAATAATAAGCCTTAACACCTAGGGTTCTCATCCACACCCAATTCTTTCAAAGGTAAAATTCTCTAGAAATGCTTGACAATGGATTAAGCATCTAAGCCTTCCATCCATACTCAATTCCCAAATTAGATTCTATAATTAGAAAAGCATTTACAATAAAACAAAAGTGTAACAGAGAAAGAGATGAACCTTAGTACTTGTAGCTGCAAACTTGTGAGCCTTCTAATGAAAGATAGAGAAATGATGATAGGTTTCACACAATTTTTCTTTTTTTTTTTCAATTTAGAGTCTTACTTGAATTCTTGAAAGAGGCTATTGTGTTTCTCTTTTACTTTGGGGCATTAGTTGTTCTCCCTATCATTTCATATGAGAACTTTATTAGTGTGCACTAGAATTTTTTCCCCATGTTTATTAATTATTTGTTTTAAATAAATTGATAATTTAGAACAAAATTTGTTATTGTCATTGAAAAATGAAAAATTTTGCATCAAAATTATATCCTTGTTGCAAATTTTAAATAAATTTGCAACAGTCTTAATTTTTTTATTACAAGAGTTGAATGATTTTGCGACAACAATATATTATGGTTGCAAATGCCATTTTAAAAATAAAAGAAATTGGTTTTTAAAGTATAGAATTAGCAACAGAAGTAAAATGTTAATACAAATTCTTTGATGCAAAATCACCCTTTTCTTGTAGTGGCAGAACGAAAGCCACCATTTACAATTAAATGAATGGAAAAAAATTATTATTTTTTCACTTTTTCCAATAAAATGATACAAGTGGCTCTGTTTATACTTTGTTTCAAGAAGAAATAAAATAAAACCCTCTTACATTTTTATCAAACATAAAAACTCCTAATCATATTTTAGCTGCAAACTCAAAATTCTAACCTATAATGTAAAATGTAAATTCAACAAATGCATCAAATAAAAATTAGAAAGGCATGTATCATTTACAAAACCAATATATATTAGGAAAAAAAGAAGAAAATTTTATAGAATAAATAAGGTGATGTGAATTCAATTTAGTAAAATCCAAAAATCTTACCTCAAATTCTAAAAGTAATTTGAAACACTAAATTCTTCGGCCTTCTTCAATTTTCTTCAAGAATACTAACATAAAGTTTGGTTTTTTTGTTTTTGTTGAACTAAATGATGGCTTAGTATGAAATAAATGAAGACTAAAGGTCAACTTAGAGGTCATGATTAGGTCATATGCATCACTTCCATCATTTTTAATAGTAATATGGAGATTTTCACTTTTTTAAGGATTTTGAAGTTCATATACCATTTTTGTCAGTCACTCAAACATTAGTAGGTGGTTTGTACCCCTAAAATTTTTTTAAGGATCAATAACTAGTCATCTATACATTGTCTTTGAAGCTTACATGTTGAAATTTTACTTGTGCTTCATTGTCATTTTGCCTATTGAATCAAGATTCTTTCCCCCCTTTTTGTTAGCCTAGGAAATTCTAGCTATACATTTTCTTTAGTTTTGATTATTGAAAAATAATTTTAGAAAAAAGCTTCAGTTAATATCATAAGCTGACTTTATTTTTAAGTGTTTATCTATTTTGCAAGATTCAAAGTTGATCAAAGCTTGCTCAAAAGATCAACATCAGTATTAAGTTTTTACTTGATTTCTTAGGATCTTTTGTAAATAAAATCTTATTTAAATTGCTCAATTATATTTTCTAAAACAACTTATAGTAAGATAAAATAAATCATTTAAAATGTGTTTTAAATCCAAAGTTAAAAAAAAATTTATATAGTTCTTCACAAGTTAAACTTTTATAAAAATCATTTTCACTGTGTGAATTGATTTAGAAATCGATTCATTACTGGAAAACTTATGAAATGAACTTGAATCGATTCAGGAAGAAAAATTTTTCTTAACAAAGGTTTGGAACTTTTCCAAATTGATTCATCAATTGATTCAGTGATAGATTTTCACTTGATCTAAATCAATTCTTAAATCGATTAGTTAGTTAGAAGTTTATTATAACTGCTACGAATCTATTTTAGAATCGATTCATGGACTGAAAATAGGCCAAACTCTATTTTCAAACATATACATTTTATAACTCAGTGCGACAGAAACAGAGAAAAATGCAGAGCTTACACCTGATATTCATTACCTCACCTGGATTGAATAATTTAATCAATTCTTGAGCAAGCTAAAGGAGATTTTTGCTTAGCTAATTGAGATTTACATCTCAATTTTACATTATTGTATTTCTAAACTCTATCTTGGTTATTCTTTAGATTTCTACAATTAGGAATCTAGTTACAAAGGAAAAGATTGATCTTCCCTTTACATCCTTCTAGAATTGTGAGGTTGATTGTAATTTGTAGTAGGTGCATTGAATTCTTGTTAGATCTTTATAGCTGTGAGGTTTATCATAATTAGCTAGAGATTTAAAATTTTTATATCATAGGTATTACAAGAGCCCGTTGAAATTCTTATTGTAAAATTGGTTTATAGGAGCCCAGTTACATTCCTATGCTTATTAATAAAAGTGATCATACGGTTGAGTATTGATTTAGTGGAGTAGACTCAAATTACGGTTTCAATTCAAGTGGAACCACTAAAAAAACTCTATGTCTTAATTCTTTAATTACTGCACTTATATTCTTGCAAAGTTACTAGTTTTGTAATTCTAATTATTGTAGAAATTTTGTCTTGAATTTTTATTATACTAAATTTTGCATTTCTAGTTCTGCATTATTTCTATAGTCTAAATTTTTATTATTTCATTTAATTGATAGATTAATTGTTTACTACTTAATTTGATACAAGAAAGTCTTCTGCTGTGCATTTACTTGAAAATTAAAGTTAACAATTACATTATAATTTGACTTAGTTGTTAAATTCATTTAGATTAATAAAGTATAAAATTCCTCAACGAGAATAAGGGAAAGATCTTAGTCATTATCTAGTCATTCTCGAGAACTAATATTTGGTATCAGAGGTTTGGCTCTTGATACTCTTTTAGTTTAGAGGAAACAATGGATTTTAGCTTCATATTTTACCAGAATGCCATTCTATGCATAAACCCCTAGGATTTAATAGTGAACACTACACATAGTAGACACAAAAAATTAGGGATTTTATAGAGGCTACAGACATAGACTTGTGGGATTTAGTTGAAGAAGGTTATGAACCACCCATGACATTAATAAATGGAATACCACAACCTAAGTCTAAATCACTATAGACTGAAGATGAGAGAAAGAGACATTTACATGCATCTAAAGTAAATGGATTATTTCTAATTCTTTATCACTAATGAGTATGAAAGAATCTCTAATTATGTTACTACTAAAGAGATTTGGGATACCTTAGAAATTGCATACATAGGCACTACACAGGTTATGGTATCTAAGGTGCTCTAGTATCTCAATATGAAATGTTTAAGATAGAGGAGGCTGAGTTAATAAAAGATTTGATTTAAAGATTCACAACAATCACTAACCATCTAATGTTGCTTGACAGAAAGTTTAAAAATGCTAACCTGGTTCACAAGGTTTTAAGATCATTAACTGAAGAGTGGCAGCCTAAAGTGACAGCCATCAAGGAATCACTAAAAATGGGCATACCAACAATTCAAGAACTTTTTGGAAATTTGGAAGAACACGAATTGAAACTCAAAAGATACAAGAAAAATAGAGATGACAAAAAGAAAAAGACATTGGCTTTGAAAGCTGCAAATGCTCTTGATTCAGATGAGGATCAATCTAAAATGGTGAAGTTGTAGATCAAAAAGAAAAAATAACATTAATCAGTAAGAAGTTGCAGAGGATTTTAAAAGAAAAAAGGAACAAAGAGAAGAAGAAAACTACTGTTCCACCACCAAAAAGAAAGCAGAATAAGGGTGAACAAGGAAGTACATCAAATACAACACCAACCTACTTTGAATGTAAAAAGCCTAGACACATAAAGCCAGATTGTCCAGTGTATTTGAAGAAACAACTTGAGAGTGAAAGAAAGAAGAGAAAACAAGCATCAAGAAAAGGAAATTTAGCTTTTTAGGAAGATGGAGATGCTAATTCAACAGAAGATGAGGTAACAGATGAAGAAGCACATATATTTCTTATGGGTAGATTTGATGAAGATGTTGAGGTATGTAAATATCCATCCTTTTCTTGTGGTAAATATATTACTGATTTAGAAAATGAAATTGAAAATGATTCTGATGATGCTAATGATTTGTATGTTGAAATGTATGATTTGCTAGTTAAAACTAGGAAAGACCTAAAGCAAGTCAAAATTGAAAAAGAAAACTTGTTGAAAAAGTTAAAGCAATTAGAAAAAGAAAATAATGATCTAATTGCTTTAGTTGGAAAATTGAATAAAAGAAAGGCATGTGATTAGTGTGAGTCATATAAATATGAAATAACTTCATTGACAAAATCGCTATAAGGATTCACTGATAGCAATACAAAGTTTAATGATATTCTAGAAAGTCAAAAACAATTTTAAAGTAAATTTAGATTAGGATATGAGTAGTCTAACTTCAAAAGGAAATTGTATACATTACATGTTATTACTATAACCATAAAGGACATCATATAAAATATTTTCTATACAGAAATGGCACATATATCTTGAAACCAAAAGAAAAGCTAGTTTGGTTACCTAAAAGATTTATTGTTGATTTTACTAACAAGTTTGGACCCCAGATCAGCTGGGTATTGGAAAAGTAAAGATAAGTTTTTTACTTTGTGGATTTGCAAATAAAATGTTGAAAGGTAAAGCGAAGTTGTTGTGGCACAAAATGTTATGTTGGTAAGATTTGGAAATTGGATTGTATGAAGAGTTGAAACATTTTTAGAAGAATATATTTGAGATTATATCTTACACTGCAATTACTAACTTAGGCATTGGAGATATCTCAAGGTTTGTTTTGGGTATTTGAAGTGAAGATGGAGTTTCAATGGTGTAGAATTGAGTATCACTAGTAAATACATCACTTTTAAATATTTATAGAATAAAACTAAATGAAAAATTATTTTTAGGATTGCCTAAATTGATTCATGAATTGATTAGAATTTTTCCAGGTTTTTCAAGAGTTTCTAAATCGATTCACGAACTGATTTGAGAATCAATTCAAGAACCGATTCACAAATTTTATAACCTTTTGGGAACTCTAAATTTTTCTAAAAACCTTTTCATTTACCTTGTCAAATTGATTCCACAATCGATTCAACTTTAAAATAATCAATTCCTAAATCGATTCCCTCAAGAATCCTGATTCACAATTTCATAACTTAATCGATTCCATAATCGATTCAACGTTCTAAAACTTATACTTGAATCGATTCACAACACATGAAACACACTTTGAATTGATTACTAAATCTATTCACAGCCTGATTTCTATAATATCGAATAAATTTTACTCTCATTTAATAGTTACACCATTCGAACCATCCAAAAACACTCTCAAATTCCCTCACTCAAATCTCAAATCTAAACCATTTTCACTTAAATTTCTTCCACAGAATTGCTAAAAATACCAAATCTACCAATTCTCACTAATCAATTACTTCAAAACTTCTCAACATCACCCGATCCCAATTTCAAACCCCAAAACCCCAACTACAGGAAAATGTCAAAACACATCAAACTTATGATTTCAAAGAAGAAGGACAAGGATGTAGGCAAATCCTCTAGTTAAGTAGGAGAAGAAACATATCTCAAGTCGGCTAGTGAGTGTGCTAACTTCCTTTAGTTATCATATAAGAAAATAAAGCCCTTTAAGTATTTTAGTGAGAAATTGCTAGAAATTATACATTTGCATACTTTGTTAGCTAAATATAAGTTAGATAAATTTTTGACACATAAGACAACTACCTCTCATAGGTTAGTTAAAATGTTCCATGCAAACTTAGTAGCTGCTGATGATTATATTATGCATAAACACATTGTGATTGATTTAGAAATGTTGGCAAATATTTTTGATATGGATGCATTAGCTAGCTCCTAAGCTTAGTGTAGGATCCTTTCCTGATTATAGCAGGGAATCTGCCATGAGACTGTTATTTCCTTATTCTAACCCCAAGGATGGAAGTGAGAAATTGCTGATTATTAGCCTGTCCTCTGATAGGCCAGGATCTTACATTACGTTATATGTAAGGTGATACTTCCAAGGGTAACAAATTTTACTCAAATTATGGAGGATGAGTTACTTTTGATATGGATCATGAAAAGTCAATTTGATTTTAACATGCCATATTTTATACTTAGATATCTGGGAGATTGTTCAATATGCTCTGATATTGGTTTCTTCCCATTGGGTATGATTCTTACCCTTATTTTTACAAAATTCAAACTACCAATTTCTAAAGAAAACTAATTTTATCCAATCAATTCATCAACCATGATAATTACCATACATCTGCATAAGATGCAATTAGAATAGGATGATAGAGGAATATGGAAAAGGAAAATAGTATAGGTTCCCCAATCCATTAAAGGAACATTAAGTTCAAGGGGAGCAGGGTTATCTAGTGAGTCTAAAAATAGATTAATTGAAGAAATGAGAAAACTGCATACTCACTTACTAGATCGCCTTGACATACATCAATCACTATTTGAGTCTTTAGAAGATTGCATGGGAAATTTAGAGAAAGAAATCCATACACTCCAAAGCACATTCAATGAGTAGCTCAATACCTTAGAGACTCAACTATATGAGATATCATAGCAGATGCATCAGGCGGATGAGGAAGTTGAACTTCAAGCTAAACGTGAACAAGATCTACTAGCTTGGGATGTTATTGATTGTGTCACATATCCCTTAGCACCTTTCCCATTTTCATCATACCTGCTTTTTATTTTGATTTTCTAGATGTTATTATGTTATTTTCATGGATTGTTATTCTATATACTTTGATATTTTGTTTATTGTAATGGATATTTTGATGATTATGTTAATATTTTGTCATTTGCATATTCTGAATTTTATTTTACCCTATGTATGGATTTTGAATTTATTGTTCATTGTTATATAAAACTTAGTATTAAAGGGTAAATATGGATTTTGATTTTCTTTTGAAAATCTGATTTTACTTTTCTTTTTATTGAGCACCAATTTCTTTTTGATATGCCAAAAGGGGGAGAAAAATGAGATTTTCAAAAACAAATATCTGTTATGGAGAAAGATTAAATTTTCAAAAATAAGAAGATGAAATTTTCAAAAATAAAAAATTATAGTTTTGGGAGAAAGATAAGATTTTTAAAAGATAAATTTTTTTTTATGAAGATAAGATGAGTAATAAAAAGGAATATTTTTTCTCATCTAAAATTGATTTTCTTAAGAAACATTGAATCTCATCTGTCAACATCAAAAAGGAAGAGATTGTTAACCTAGGAAATCCTAGTTATACATTTTCTTCAGTTTTGATGATTGAAAAATAATTTCATTAAAAAATAATTTTAGAAAAACACTTCAGTCAATATCATAAGTTAACTTTATTTTTAAGTGTTTATCTGTTTTGCAGGATTCAAAGTTGATTAAAACTTGCTCAAAAGATCAACATCCGTATTAAGCTTTTACTTGATATCTTAGGATCTTTTGTAAATGAAATCTTATTCAAATTGCTCGATTATATTTTCTAAAACAATTTACAGTGAGGTAAAATAAATCATTTAAATGTGTTTTAAATAAAAATTTTTCAAACAAACATTTTACATATTCCTTCACAAGTTAAACTTTTATAAAAACCATTTTTCACCTTGTGAATCGATTCATTACTGGAAAACTTGTGAAATGAAATTTAATCGATTCAGGGAGAAAACTTTTCTTATTGAAGGTTTGAATATTTTCTAAATTGATTCATCAATTGATTTAGTGATAAATTTTCACTTGATCTGAATCGATTCCTAAATCGATTAATTAGTTAGAAGTTTGTTATAATTGCTATGAATCAATTCTAGAATCGATTCAAGGACTAAAAATTAGTTATTTTTTAACTCGACTATAAGTAGACCAAACCCTATTTTCAAACATATACTTTTCATAACTCAGTACGATAGAAATAGAGAAAAATGCAGAGCTTACACATGATATTCATTAGCTTACTTGGTTTGAATGATTTAATTAATTCTTGAGCAATTTGAAGGGGATTTCTACTTAGCTAATTGAGATTTACATGTCAATTTTATAGTATTATATTTCTAAACTCTATCTTGGTTATTCTTTAGATTTCTAAGGTTAAGAATCTGGATACAAAGGAAAAGGTTGATCTTCCCTTTGTATCCTTCTAGAATTGTGAGGTTGATTACAATTTGTAGTAGGTGCATTGAATTCTTATTAGATCTTCATAGTTGTGAGGTTGATAGTTAGTTGGAGATTTAGAATTTTTGTATCATAGGTATTATAAGAGCTTGTAGAAATTCTTGTTGTAAAATTGGTTTATAGGAGCCCTGTTAAATTTCTATGCTTATTAATAAAAGTGATCATATGATTGAGTATTGATGTAATGGAGTAGACTTGAATTGTGGTTTCAATTCAAGTTGAACTACTTAAAAAACTCTATGTCTCAATTCTTTAATTACCACATTTATATTCTTCCAAAGTTATTAGTTCTGTAATTCTAATTATTGTATAAATTTTGTCTTGAATTTTTGTTATACTAAATTTCGTATTTTTGGTTCTGCATTATTTCTTTAATATGAATTTCTGTTATTTCATTTAATTGATAGATTAATTGTTAACTACATAATCTAATATAAGAAAGTTTTTTGTTGTGCATTTACTTGAAAATTAAAGTTAACAATTACATTATAATTTGACTTAGTTGTTAAATTCATTTAAATTAATATAAAGTATAAAATTATTCAATAGGAATTAGGGAAAGATCTTAGTCATTACTACAAGAAAATTGCAATTTAGCGATCAAAATTTTTGATCGCTAAAACACAATTTTGGTCTGGGATCAATTAGCGATCGAATGGCGACCAAAAATACGGAGTGGCTAAACACCTAGTCATAGAGCAGTTAGCGATCGAAACTAGGTAGTCGCTAATCTTAGTGACCGAATTGGTCACCACAATTTTTGGTTGCTAAAATCTAAGAAGAGCGGTTGTAGTTTTATTTTTCTTGCAATCGAATATGTCAGCTGCTATTTCAGTTGCTAATTTTTTTTGCCACCAAAAATTTTAGCAGCTGTTTCGGTTGCTAAAATTTTTTGCGATCGCTTGCGACCGAAATCTTCGGTCATTGTTTGGGCGGTAAAAATTTTTGCAATCAAAAATTCGATCGATGTTTGGTCGTAAGAATATTTGCGATCGAAATATTTGATCGCTGTTTGTACGATAAAAATTTTTGCAACCAAAAATTCGATCGCTGTTTAGTCGATAAAAATTTTTGCGATCGAAATCTTCTATCGTTGTTTGGTTGTAAAAATTTTTGCGATAAAAAATTCGGTCGCTATTTCTGTGGCAAAATAATAAAATCTGGAAAAAAATTTTGGTCACCATTTATGTCTCTATGTCAGTGAACAACTTTTGCAGACATTTTTTTTAGTGACTATTTCAGTCACTAACACCTGATTGTCACATAAAAATACTACAGATCCAATCCAATACCATTCATAACAATCTAAAAATCATTCAATTGTAGTATATAGTAAAATCAATCAATTAACATTAAAAGTAAATTTAATACATAAAAAATATCCAAATCAAAATAACAATAAATCCATAAACTGTGTAACTCAATATAAATCCATTACAAATA
>JANHAO010006993.1:0-20685 GCA_026873985.1 Saraca asoca
GAAATAACTTCTCACCATGGACTTCATCTTACATATGCAATGCACAATGAATGCAATATAAGATGAACATTCAACCTTTAATATCTAAATCCACAGAATGTATAGTCATGGATGCAATAGAACTCAATCAAATTGGTCCTAGGGCACCCATCCAAACTAACACATACATACTTTCTTTATTCTCATTTTGCTCTTAACTTAATTACTTACATAAGAAATCTAGATATTTCAAGCACATGGTTGATTCTAGTTGACTACTTCTTTTCCACTTATGTTCTATAGCACCTTGACTGAGGGTACATCCTTTGACCATAGTCGTTTAATATGTTGGTCTAAAATGGCCACGGATCTAACCTCATATGTTATCTTAAGTCTTAGATCATCAAGAATCTGTAGAAGTACATAGTCTTCATCTAATATATACTTTCAAAGCATTGATACATGGAAAATTAGATGAATACCATCCAACTCATGTGGAAGATCTAAGCAAAAGGCAGTGTCATATACACTTGAGTACTACATATGACCTATATAATGGGGGCTAAGTTTCTCATGTTTTCTGAAGTGCATCAAGCCTCTCATGGGAGAAATCTTTAGGAAGACCCAATCCTTTTCTTGAAATTCCAATGGATATCTCTTTTTTCTTCATAAGATTTTTGCTTACTTTGAACTATCAATAGTTAATCTTGTATGACCTGAACCTTTTTTAACACATCATGAACTAATTCTAGTCCTATAATATTGCTTTCTACCTTTTTGAACTAACCTATTGGTGTTTAGCACTTTCTCCATAAAGGACTTCAAATGGTGCCATCTAAATACTACTATGGAAATTATTATTATACATGAACTCTACTAACAATAATTGTTCCATCCAATTTCTGAAAAATTCCAAAACATATGCTCTTAACATATCCTCTAGGATTTAATTAGTTCACTCAGATTATCCATCTGTAACTTGAGTTGTGTATCCAAGGCCTCTTGAAATGTTTGCCGAAAACATGAACTGTGTCCCTCTTGAGTTATGTACCTAAGGACTTCTAAAGTAGGCACTCCATGCAACAAAACAATCTCATTTAGGAATAATTTAATGTACTATTCCACATTGTACGTGGTCTTGACCAAAAAATGGGTGGACCTCACAACACAATTGCTCATAGGTATATGTTCATGCCCATAACAAGAGCCAGTTCTGTTTGGGGTGGAGGATGCTCTACAACAACCACTAACCAGACACAATAGCAAGTATCCCTAACCTATTGAGACACAAGCTCAGATGCCCAAGTCATCATCAAGCATGCCATCTAGCCCGACACTACCTTTACTCCTTAGGGTACTCTTACTTAGGCCCGAGGAGGAAACCATTATGCCCTATAAGGGAGGTAATGTATATTTTTACCTATCTCTAATATTTGTTTTAACTTAAGCATTATTTTTTAATTTCTTAACTATTTTTTTTCATTGTGTAGGTTTTTCCTGACCTACAAGCCAGTAAACACCATACACCACATCATCCGAAGCAAGTATGTGGAAGCATGGCCTACCTAGAAAAGCATACTGGAGCCCACTCAGAGGATGTTTTATACCAAATTTGGGGTAAAGTTTCAAAATCTTCTTCATAACTTGACTTTATTTTTTAATTGTTACACTAATTATTTAATATTTTTTCTATTTTTAATTGTAGATGTATTGGAGGTGGAACACATCGAATGAAAAGGATATGTGGAAGAACTTCAACCATAAAGAATCTACCACTATGAAAGAAAGTATGGATGAAGTTCAAAAGAAGAGACTCACATAATCCAATTGGATCAGGAACGAAGAGTAGGAGGGGCTTTTGAAGTATTGGGAGGACCACAAATTCAAGTTGAAGTCCAACCAAAATAAGAAAAGTTAGTCTTCCAATGTAGTTATTAAGGGTCTTTCCTACACACTGGTGGGTCCATATCAACCTTAGAGCACTAGTTGCACATGGTAAGTTAATTTCAATTTTATTTGTATTAATTACTTATTTTCATTACATTTATATCTAGAAATTTCAATTATCTATGAAATATATCATTACAGAGATAGTTGAGACAAGGGACGAGCCACTAATGAATATAGGATGTTTTACCAAACCTACCAAAGAAAGGAAGGCCATTGGGTCTTGCGCAGGGTTGCAAAGAGTTATGCAAGTATGCTTAACTTATATTTTTCAACTTATGACATTAATTATGTACTTTCAAGATTAGGTAATTAATTTTTTCATGATTGCAGGAAAGCTTTAACAAAAGGAAGGCATAAGCAACCCAAGCCAAGTGTATGGGAATTATTAGAGAGTGTTGGTATCATGGACCAACCTTCTTGACCTATGAACTAAGTTTGTGGGTGGGGCAAATAAAGAGTGGTATCAACATAGTCGTATCGACTATTGTGAGCCACTCGAGTGTCATATTAATGGTGTAGATGGATACACTGCTACACATCATCAATGGTTCACAACAGTAAGTGGAGGAGCTATAGACACAATGGAAGATAAGCCAATAGTAACCATCATTGCCACCTCAACCTTATGTCCAATAGCCACCACACTTTCCCTCATATGGCTTCTAGTCCACTCCTTACCGCCATAACTAAGTGTAGCAAGACCATACATGTAGCTTCCACCAACACCATTTTGATGGTAGATGCAACCCTTACAATACCATATGTACCTGTCAGGCCCTACCTTCCCTCAATCTCAACCTTAACCACGTAGTCAGCAATAGTAGTCTAATACCACAAATGGTCTGGAGGATGAAGGTTTAGATTTTGGTTTTGTTTAATTCATTTCATTGTATTTTTTAGATTTTTTGACAAATTTTGTATATTTATTACTATTTATGCATTTAATTTTTTTATTAAATTCAATTCCTTCATTATGTACCAAAATTGCACAAAAAGTATAGATTTTTGACAAAATTATTGTAAAAATAATTTTTTTAATTTATAATGATTTTTAAAAAAATTAAATTTTTGACTAGCCATATATCCATCAAAAATAATTTATTTCTGACAAAATATTACGTGTAAAAATAATTCTTGATACGTATTTCTCTAAGGATAGTTTTTCATAAAAGATCTATCAAAAAATTTAATTTTTGACGAGTTTCTTATTTCTGATGAAAAAATTTGTTGGAAATTGCGATATTTCTTATAGTGCTCACATCATCTCTTTAATCTAGCTAGCCAATTTCTTGTATGCTCCATATACTTTCATATAATTATCATTTTTTATGTCTATACTTCAACGTGGATATCCCATTAGAATAGATAATTATGAGTAAAATTTATCACTTTAAAGTTTAGGTACCTAATTAAAATTGGATAAAAATATCATAAGCATCTAATAATCCAATTTAGGTTACATGATAAACTAATGAATAGAGTTAAACCAAAATTTAATAGTAGCTGTCCAATTAAATACGATACTTGATTATTCATACCCAAATTAAATTTTTTTGAAGTATAAACCTAGCTAATTTTATATTGAGATATCTAATTCAAAATGATAATTGACTATAGATGCCCAAATCAAATTCATTGTAGTATAGACCACATTTAATATTGAATGAAACTATTATCAACTAAACAATAGTTTAATCTTATCAAAAGCACATGGAAAAAAATATACTTTACACCTTTAAAGTTTTAATGAGTGACAAAGTACTCCCTTAAACTTTAAAAACCTAGAAATTGCACCCTCAAAAATCAAAAAAGTTACAAATCACCTTTTTAAAGTTTGAAGAAAGTATGATAAGTTAATTGACTATTAATTTTAACTATAAAGTAGTAAAGGTGCATGTTCCATATATATTATTGAGAGATTTGTTGCTTCACTTATGTTAAGTTTGACCCAAATTCTAATTATTATCAATAAGTATTAGTTTTCTATTGTGAGTTATCTTCCAATTTGAGGTTAGGTTTTTGTGTTAGAATGGAATTGAGATTGCTTTCCATGCAAATATTTTAGGATATAAATATTTTTGTTGGACAAAAGTTTGAGGTATGACAAATAATGATGTGAGTGCCTATGAGGGTTATGTGGGAACCCTCATAAAAGTTTGGAAGAGATGTAGAGATAGTAGTTAGGAAGTTATGAGGTTATGATTGAGAACATTCACACATATTATTCTATAATCTTGATATATAGTGAATCTCTTTTCATCTATGATTTTTTTCCCAAGAGTTTGGAGTTTTTCCATATTAGATTGTTTGTGTGTTATTACACTACTCAGTTATGTTAATCATCTAATACTAGTTTATTTAGAATGGGGATATTTTTTTCTAACAAGTAGTATCAGAACAAGGTTCGGCCTCACATGAAGAGTGGCAATTTGAGATAGAAAGAGCCTAGTTTGACATCACATGAGAATTAAGTGTAATGAGTGGTGTTGTTGTAGAGCTGATTTGATTGCATGTGAGAGTTAAGGATGAAGAATGATGATATTTTTAAGGTAGCTAGTTTGATTTGCATAAAAGTTGATGATAATGAATGATGATACTACGAAGGTAGATCTTTTGTCTTGGCCAAGAATGAGAGAGTTGCAGTTGATGATGAAGAAAAAGATCTAAGGAAGACACTAGTGCTAGCGATAAAGGAGAGTACCTATATTATGTGTCTTCTTGGAGAAAAAGATTTGCAAAGACATCACTATTAGTTATGAAGAGTACCTATTTTGTGTGTGTATTTTGAAGATCTAGTTCATGAGAGTATTCATGAGATTTCATGTTCCTGCCAATAATGGAAATGCCTATAGATGAGGAGAGATTGTATTTTGAAGATGTAGTTTGTGAGAGTGTATACAGAGTTTGGTGTTCCTGCAGATGAGGAGATCATGAATAGTCTCTAGTAAAGCTTGTAATGCTTGATTAAGGTGGAGCTACTTGATAGAAAGATGGTTGTTATAATTTTTTTGTAGAAATTATAATGACAGTGGACTTTCATGATTGGTTCCCTATGAATGGTCTTGTTGGACAATGGATTAAGCATCAAGATTAATGAAGATGGTGGAATTTGTGTAAAGGTGGAGATTATGGAGTTTGACCCAAATTCTAATTGTTATCAATTAGTGTTAGTTTCCCATTATGAGTTATCTTTCTATTCAAGTTAGATTTTTATGTTAGAATAGGATTGAGATTGTTATCCAAGTAAATACTTTAGTTTATAAATATTTGTATTGGACATGAGTTTAAGGTGTGAGAAAGATGATAATGTGAGTGCCTACAAGGGTCATGTGGGAACACCAAAAGGTTTGGGAGAGATATAGAGATGGCAATTAGGAAGTTGTGGGATTATGATTTAGAACCTTCACACATAATATCCTATAATCTTGATATGTACTGAATCTCTTTTCATCCATAGTTTTTTCTCCTAGAGTTTAGGGTTTTTTTCCACATTAAATTATTTTTGTGTTATTGTGCTACTCTAATTATTTTAATTTTCTAATGCTAGTTTGTTTAGAGTGGGGATATTTTTCCCAACAAATAGTATCAAAGTAGGTGTAACATTCTGAAATTTCCAAACTTTATTTAAAACTAAAATGGCTTTTCAAAAAAATCCAAAAAGAGAAATTCAAAATTTTTTGGAAACTTTGAAATTATAAATTTTCAATTATGAGATACCTAGAAATAGTAGAAATCACTTATATGAATTTTAGAAATCCTTTGAAGATCAAAGAGTTGATCAAGAATGTTCAAGGAACAAAATTTATAATTTTAAAAATGTATTTCTAGAAAACTTCAGAAATTTGAAATAAGGGTTATGGATATTGAATGAGCATAAAATCATAGTCATTATGAAGGTGTTTAATTTAACTAATTTGTATTAAAATTTTGTGATTTTTGAAAATTAATAAGTGTGTTAAATTTGAGTTCAAAATAGAAGAAATAAAGAAGAAAAAAAAGTGGTCAACTTGTAGCTACTAGAAAGTTAACCAAACTTTCCCATTTTACCTTTTCCTAAGTCGGTTTCCCTTCTTCTTTTTTTTTTTTACTTCAGCCCAAGGGAAGTCATGCAAACTTCATTTCTCCTTCCTCTTCAAGTCATCACTTTCTCTCTCTAGCTTCACTCTCTCTCTATACAAGTAAGCTCTTTAAATCTTCCTATTATTCTCTCAAATTTTTAGTACTAAATCTTCTCTTCTTCCTCTTTATTTTGACATCAAAATAATACTAATTCATTGAGTAAAACTCAAGTTATGAATTTTTTAAGTTTTCTATCACTTTTCATGGTACTATTCAACCCATAAATCAATCCAATTTTTTTGACATTTTGAAGCTTAAATCTATTAGATATAATTTTATTCATGATATAGGAATCATAATTTAATCACATATGATAAGTTGATGAGAGAAATCTTTGAAAGAAGGATTGAAAGCTAATATGGTCTTATTTTTTAATCTTGAAAAGCATAGAAGATTCTGGGAAAATAATTTAAGTTTCTTGTATTCTAGCTGCTAAGGTGAGTGATGTTTACCACTCTTATGAATTATAACATGATTCTTGCTTGGAATCTATTAATTTGTAGTGCAAGTTGATGAAATAGGTTTCTTGAGATTATATAATGAAACCTGATGATTGAATAGATCTATTGGAATAATGTTTAGTATGTGGTTAAAGTAGCTGAGTTGGAATAATGTTTAGTATGTGGTTGAAGTAGTTGAGATTGTGTTTGTTTAAGCTCCCAAAAACATGTGATGTTAAGATCTTATAATGTGATATTGACTTATAAATAGCTTCCCCTATTTTTTTGATGTTGCCGTGCAAAATCTACTCATATGAGTCAAATCACATCATTTTCAACTAAACCTACAATTATGCTCATAAAAGCCCAATAGTTTTTCTTGATTAATTTGAATTGATTTTGAACTAGAATTTTACAATTCGAATTAACTATCCTTACACTATTTTTCGATTCTGATCATGTTTGAAATTAGACTTCTCAAAAGTTTTCAAAATTTGGTGAGCAGACTCACATTTTTAACTACATTTTCCTCGAGTTGAATCAAGCCTTTCGCATGTAAGTTTTCAATTCTAATTGCTATCATGCTCATTTTTTATCAATGATTCTAATCATGATTCTGATTGCATTTTTAGCAAATTTCACATTATTCAACAACTATTTACTTCTTCCTTACCTTTGTCTTAATTCCTTGAGTTACTTTCATAATGAATTCAAACAACTAAAACATAATAAATAAGAGATTAAAAAATGTAATTCATAAGTTAACACCAAGGAATTGAATTATTGAGCATACATTGGTAACTAATCAATGAATTTGGGAAACAAGTTGGTCATGAGACAAGAAAATATGATGATAATGGTTATTATTGTGGATATGTAGTTACTATGAATAGTATATTATAAAACCCGATAAAATGCATAAGATATTAAAAAGTATGTGATGTTATGATTGTTGATTGAATTATAATCATGATAAGTGATTATATGATGCAGAGCTTGTATATGTACATAAAACATAGAATGGTACATATGGTTATGAAGGATATGAGATATATCCACAAGAAATTGATGTAATGTTCTTCATAAAAATGGGATAATTAATTACCTGATGGCCTTTGAAGCTTAATATGTGAATGATGGGTTGTGATGAGAAAATAATGAACTAGATCCCGGGTATACATGTTCCAAAATGAAGGAGGGGTATAAGGTGGGTATTGGAGGGAAAAAACTAGGTTTATATGGGAAATAGCGGGATTTGAGTAACAATGAGAGTTATAATTGAATTATGACTATACAGTGCATGATTTATATTGTTGTTATATGAAATATGATATCATAAAATTGAAATACATGATGAATTTGAAATGTTGACATATGGCAATGAGAGCCAAAATTTGGCCTTGAATGGCCTAATGTGCTAAGAAATGCAAATGTGAATTACCTTTGTGGTAAGTCTTTGAATACCCTATAATCCTTTTTGTAAATGATATAAGAACCAACTATGTGTCGATGGTATGTATACATGTGTATGTATGGCTTTTGTTGTGTGATGAATATATTTGGTACGTATCTATCTTACTAAGCCCTAAACTCATTATTCTATGGATATTTTTCAGATACTCAAGAATTAGTTACTAATCCCTCTATAAACAAGTAAGATGAAAAACAATCCAATGAAACTGCTAATACATTTAGCCCTACAATATATAGTCCGAGGGGCGCATATGAAGTCAAGATTCATTATATAATAGTTATGAATATGGCTAACTGTGAAGTGCTTCATAAGATGGAGATCATTCCTCCACAATCCCTTAATGTACTTTTGATAATAGCTATGGGTTGGTTGCATCCCTAGGGGATCTACTATCTACTTTCTTTTGCTTATTTTTTGAAAATGTACATAGCATGGTTATCGAGTCCTTAGGGATAGAGTTAGTCTAACCTATACATTTGGATCCATATATGCTATAGGTTAAATTAACTTTATTTTGTTTCATCTCTAAAGGAACCTAGGGTACTGTAAGAGAATGTTCTATAGAGTTAGCCAAGGAGATGTAGTTACATTTAAAAAAAATGTGAAAAAAGTAGAAAACTAAAGTCAAAGAGGCATGTGCCTTAATGGGCAATGGCTCTATACATTATCTAAGTCTAAGTTTGTATATATATTAGCAGTTTGAGATCACATGGGTTCTCTTTTCTTTCTTATCCAATTAATTTGAGTCACTTGCATATTAATGAAACTAAGTGAACCACAGTTATAATTAAATAATGAAATCAAATTAAAGACTGGTGATTATCAATGAAGTAATTGATATTCACGTCAATCATGACTAGGATTTCAGGTCATGACAGTAAGGTTCGGTCCCTCATGGTGTGGCAACTTGAGATAGCAAGAGTCTAATTTAATGTCACATGAGAATTAAGTGTGATGTGAGGTGATGTTATAAAGCTGGTTCAATTGTGCATATGAGTTAAGGACGATAAATGATAATATTATGGAGGTAGCTAGTTTAAGTAGCATGAGAGTTGATGATGATGAGTGATGATGTTATGGAGGTAGATGTTTTGGCCCCGACCAAAAGTAAGAGAGTTGCAATTGATAATGGTTTAGAAGATTTAGGGAAGACACCAATGCTAGGGGAAAGAGAAAGTACCTATATTGTGTGTATGCTTGGAGAAGAAGATTTGTAAAAACATCACTATTAGTTATGAATAGTACTTATTGTGTTCATATTTTGAAGATCTAGTTCATAAGAGTATTCTTGAGATTTTGTGTTCTTGCAAATGATGGAGACGCTTGCTGATAAGGAGAGTATGTTTTGAATATATGGTTTGTGAGAGTGTTCGCAAGGTTTGGTGTTCCTATAGATGATAAAGAAGCCTACAGATGAAGACATCGTGGATAGACTCTAGTGAAGCCTATAGTGCTTGATTGAGGTGGAGCTACTTGATAAGAAAATGATTATTGCAATTTTTTGAATAAATTGCGATGATTGTGGACTTTCATGGTTAATGCCCCATGAATAGTCTTCTTCAACAATAGATGAAGCATGGAGATTGATAAAGATGGTGGACTTTATGTCAATGTGGAGATTGCTGAGTTTGACCCAAATTCTAATTGTTATCAATTAGTGTTAGTTTCTTATTGTAAGTTATCTTCCTATTTAAGTTAGATTTTTGTGTTAGAATAGGATTGGGATTAATTTCCAAGCAAATATGTTAGGCTATAAATATTTGTGTTGGACAAAGGTTTGACGTATGAGAGAGATGAGTGCCTATAAAGATTATGTGGGAACCCTCACTAGAGGTTTAGGAGAGATGTAGAGATAGTAGTTAAGAAGTAGTGGGTTATAATTAAGAACCTTCACACACATTATTATATAATCTTGATATATAGTGAATCTCTTTTCCTTCGTGGTTTTTTTCCCCTAGAGTTTGAATTTTTCTTATTAAATTATTTATGTATTATTCTGCTACTCTAATTATTCTAATTACCTAATTCTAGTTTATTTAGAATGGGAATATTTTTTTCTAACAAGTTATAAGGACAAAACTCAAATTAAATGTCTTGTTTCATAATCAAAACATGAGTTTTATGATTTAAGTTTAAAGAATAGTTAGAACCAATCATAATCTAGTGCTTGCTTTGTACCTTATAGGAGAAGATATAGGACTTCAACAATGTATATACAACACATTTATTAGTTTAGGGTTAAAACTATTAGCTAATTAAAGATTTTATAGTTTTCTTCACATTATAAGGGAATAATTTGTAACTTATTTAAAGTTGAAAGGTGTAATTTGCAAGTCTTTCAAATTTGAGAAGATAAATTGTCACTCAATAAGGTCTCATTTAGATAAACAGTTTAATTAAGTTTATATTATAAGAGTTTTTTGTATAAACTCTATTATTGTAAGTGTTATCTAAAATAAACTAATCTGTATTTGGATACACACTTTGATAAGTGCCTATAATTATTATATGTCTATTAAGATATACAAATATTAAAGTAATTATAATTATTAAAATTACTAAAAAGAGTAATGATAAATACTTATTATTATAAAATTTTAAATAAAAATACATGTACACTCCGCTTATTATTTTATCTAGTTATTACTTGTATAAGTGTATTTTAAGTAGTTAATATCCTCTTAACAAAAATAATATGATTTATATAGTAAATATAATTAGTAATAAACTTTAATATAGAAAATATGAACCATTAAATTAGAATAAAATAAAAAAATAAAGGAAGTAAAATCAAAATTCTAAACAACTATTCATTTATGGAATTAGGTAGAAATTCCAATTGCTTTAGGTTTCACGGTTCCATTATTATCATAATAATTTTCTATAAATTTTCAAACAAAAGAAAGTTAAGAATTTGTTGTTGATCTTTTTGGAGGTATGATTAAAATTTTTGTATTTTATTACTAGGCTTTGTGTCTAAAATCTTCAAAAACAATTTTGGATTAAACTCTTTTTAAGTTTTTGAAATAGTTTTCTTTTTGGCAAGTTAATAAAAATAAGTTAGTTCTAAACCGCTGTAAGGAAGCAATGAACTGATATAATAAATTCATCCAAACACTTAAACACTTATTAAAGTGCTTATTCTAATAAATAAGTTTAAATAAGTTACTTATAAACTTAACCAAACAACCCCCAAGACTTTAACGGTGTAAAGCCTTCCCCCCCCCCCCCCCAAAAAAAAAAAACCCATATATACAAATTAATTTTGTGGTCAATCTAGTAATTGACGCATGTTTGTCAAAAGTGAATTTGACCAACATCAAAAGGTCATCTATTTCTGTCCAAAGATTAATTTAATTAGTTTATCAAACGTGACATGGACATCACAAAGACATGCATATATTTTTTTCCAAATTAAATAAAATTTTGAGTACGGTTACCTAGTGTGTCTTCTACTTATTTTTTAAATATGTTGAAGAATTTACTTTATCTTTTATCTTGTATTTTCTTTTTTTATCTAAATAATTATTTTTATATAAAAGACTACTCTGCTAAAATCATTATCGTGCATGAATCTGGATACTTAAGAAAGAGGTGGGAAAGAGCAGAAAATCAATCCAAACTCTAATACATGGATTGTAATTAATAGATTAGAAGGCTCCGTCATCTGTTGAATGACTATCACACGTGGGATCTGTGTCCCTCAATTCTTAAAAAAAAAATAATAAATAAGGATATAAATTTACGAGAAAAACAAATACTTAAATTTTTATATTAAAATAGTAAGTCTCAATAAAATTTAAAATGAAAGATTATATTTTATCATTCTTAAATTTATTTTATTAATTTCTCTGCAAGATTTACAAAATCTATCTCATCGTACGTAAGACATTGCGAATCCACATGGTCATTACTTAAAAAAAAAAAAGAGAGAGAGAGAGAGTTATATTATTTATATTTTCTTGTATTTTCTTCTCTTTCACTCCCTTATCATATTAAAAAATTTGCTAACTGGGTACTTTACTGGGTACTTTATTTTTTTATATAAAAAGGATTAAAATATACTAAATCCCATATAGTTTAAATTACATGTATATATCTCTCTTACTTATGTGCATCTAACTCTCTTATATTTTAAAATATGTGTACTTTACTTATTTTCATCTATTTTTTATTCATATGCCTAACAAAATATTATTGTTTCATGATTATCACAAACCATCATTCTCCTAAAAAAATATATCAAATAACTAAATCTAATTTTTGGAGAGGAAAAATAAAAATTTAAGTTATGAAAAGAAAAATTGTTAAAGAACCAAAGTTTGCATGTTTCCTAACATTTTCATATAAAATTTTATAATTAGATTAAAATCGGAAACAATGAATTATTTTTTAGTTTTTAAAAGAAAATAAAATTTTTTTACATAATAATTATATGAATGTTTTATTAAATTTATGAATAGAAAATATATAGATATAGATAAAATATATCCAAATTAAAATATACTAAGTTGGATGCACGTTTTTAAATATTATGGAGTTATATGCACATTATTTAAAATATAAGAAATTTTGTGGTTTTTAACCTAAAAAGATTTTTTTTAATATAAGAAGGAGAGTAGGTGAGAAGTTAATATAGAAAGTGTAAATAACATTACTAAAAAAAACCATTCAAGAGATGTTATTTGTGGCTTGGCAAATGGGTCTGCGATCCAATTTTCGATGCATTTACTCGAGTGATTTAGCCTTATATAAATCAATAACTAGTATTCATATTTGTGGATGACCAAAAGTTAAGTTTATATTTTCTTATGAACTTATAAAACCTTTGTTATATTTTTTCCAATTTTTTTTTTATAATCTCTTTAATTCCCATCAGTTTGAATTATTTTAATAAAACCTCCAATTTATATTTTATTCTGACAACTTAACATTACTTGTCCATTGGATATTAATATTTTAAAAATCAAATTGATAAGTAAATTTGAAAGTTATGATTGAATTAATTCAAATTGATTATTGAATCTAATAATATTATAAATATAAATTTATTAAAATTTTAATAATAGATAATTAATACTATAAATATAAATTTATATTTTATAAAAATAAATAAATTAAAAATTAATTAATTAATTAAATATTAAAATTTTTTATTTATTATTTTTTGTTATATATAAATTTATTCGATCAATTTCATTTGAAAAATCTAAAAATAAAAGTATACTTACTACTTTTTAAAATTAATTCTATTTTCTTATTCTTATTAATTCGTACTGATTGAGACCAATTTAAATAGGTTTCCTCACTGAAATGATATTTTAAGTCATCTGAAATCCAACAGCACAATAGAATCGGGCTGTTGATGATCCATCTTTAAAACATTGATATATAATCATTTCGATCAGGTGGACACACGTCATATAGCATGATTGTCAAAGCAGAGTCAACCTAAGACGGACAGCACTGCTATCCCAGGTTACAAAATTCCATCCCTCATTTTATATTTTGACGGAATGGAAACATTTGTACACATACATGATTTTTATTAAAAATTCTAATTTTTGTATAAGAATTTAAAAATTTGTGATTTTTTTTTTTTGACAACAACAATAAATTTATAGTTATAATATGATATGGTTTGGTGGGATTCTAATTGATGTAATAAAGTTATAAATTTTTATGAAAAGTTTAAATTCTTAATATTTTATAAATAAAACTATAAAAAAATTGGAAGTTTTTTTAATTAAAATGTATTAAATCCGCTTGAAAGTAAAACCTAGTAGGAGTTGAATGTAACCTGTGAAGATTTATTACATTTTATTGAAAATTAACATGCAAAAGTATTGTTTTTTTGGTTGAAATTTAGAATTCTTACTCTTGATGTATGCGTACAAATTACTCGTATAATTGGAATTTTTAATCTAAATATTGTTATTTAAATAGTATTTGCAAACTCTGTTACAAATAGATATAATAAAGTGTTACTATTCTTCACCAAAAAACTGACATTATAAGGTACATTTATAAAGATTTATTATATTAAATGCATTTAAATAATGTGTATTACATTATTAAAAAGAAATATATATTATTTTTATTATATATTAATATTTTATTTTTATTTAATGATATATTTTTAATTAACTTAATATACATAATTTAAATACAATTAATATAATCAAATATTTTTGTGGAAGATTAATTTTGATCATAATATTTACGAAGCAATTTCTCGTACCGGGTAGGGGGCAGCGCTTCAAAAGTGCATGTGGGTCCGGCCATGTCCTTGACTAAAAGATTAATTTGTATAAATCAAACATAAGTAACTCGTAAAATGAATTTTTTTGTTTGATGAATTTAAAAAAAAAATCGCTGAATAAATTTTTATTAAAAATTATAATCTTTCAACATTTAAAAGTATTTGAAAAGAATTTTTTGTAACTTTGAATTACAAAGTTATAATTTTTTATATATTTATTATAGACAAAATTGATATATATTTATAATTTTTATAAAAAGTTACACAACCTATATAAAAATTATAAATTTAATGATTTTTGTGACAAGTTTTTATTAAAAAAAATTACAAAATTTCACTGTACCAATTTTTTTTATATCAATTCATTAATTTATTTGTGTTTAAAACCCAAATTTCAATGTGCTGCAATAAAAATGTATGAGAATCTGCCTATAAAAAGGTAATGTTTTATAAATAAAAAAATTACATTATTCATAAATATAGCATAATTTTTTACTTATCTGACTGCATGTAAATTTAAGCAACCTATTTATTTTTCTTTTTCTATCAAATTCAGACCCAATCGCAAGACCAATTTTCACAAATCTAGTAAATTGCATTTCTTTAAATAGAAACAGAGAAACCAACCGGTTGCTTTTATTGATTTTGACGGGCTATAGCCGGTAATCATCAATTTTCTTACAATAAATAAATAAACGGCTCTGATTGGTCCAGTCTTTGACTGCAGGATCCATCAGTCTTCGATTTTCTGTTGAAGACAAAACAACTGCATAAACTCTCACGGTTTCACTGTAATCTGTCTTCTACTTTTCCTGCTGGTGCTTCTCTGCTCTTCACTTCTGCATTACTGGGTCTCTTCAAGGTAAGCTCTTTTCTCTTTTGGGTTCATTTTTCCTTTCACTTCCTCAAATTCGTTTGCCTTTGCTATTTAGGTCCATTTTTAATTTTACATATTGTTATTATTCCATTTATTGAAGTTCTTGTTTGAATTTAGCTCTTTGATACCATCTAATGTGGAAACTTGAAGCTGTTTTCCATTATTTATATTTCTTTTAGTTCAATGAATTTTGTGGAATATAGCTCTTTCTACTTCATTTGCATTTTATGGATAGCCTTGAAGTCCTTTTATCTTTACCCTATGATTCAGGTTTCCTGTGTATTTTGTTGTGCTATAGGTTTGAAGGAGTTTTGTGGCTCAGAGAAAGATTAAGTGGTTTTTGAAAAAGGAGTGATTTTGAAGATAATTTAGGATTCAAGTTTCAATTTTTACAATTAAATCTTGCAATATAGATGACATGGATCCAAATCTTCATGGGTTTACTAATTCAGGGAATGGAATTCGATTAGAAAATCAATTTTTACCAGTTAGTCAGAGCCTAGTTGCCGTACCTGGATTCAAGAATTCCTTCCTTGATCAAAGTGGGGAATTTAATTATCTTCAGTCTGATTTAGCATCAACTAATACACCTTCATCCTCAACTGTGACACATGAGGAGCATTCTCCAGAAGATTGTGATTTTTCTGATGAAGTTTTGGGTTACATAAGTCAGATACTTATGGAAGAAGACATGGAAGATAAGACATGCATGCTTCAAGATTCTTTGGTTCTTCAGGCAGCAGAGAAATCATTATATGAGGTACTAGGCGAAGAATACCCACCTTCCCTGGTACAAAACCCGGGTCTTATTGATAAGAATGATGGGTGCCCAATTAATAATTTACCTGTAAATTATAGTAATGGTCTAGGTAATGATGGTGATATCAGCTGCATTTTCAATGAGAATTTCTTGCTCAAAAAACCCAGTGAATTTCCTTCTCGAAGTCTTCAAATTAATAGCATTATAAAGCCATTTGATGAGGAATTAGGTGACAAATACCCACCTTCTCTGGCAGGAAACCCGGATCCTAACATTGAAAATGATAAGTGCCCAGATAATAATTTCTGTATGAACTATGGTAATGGTCTAAACACCAATGGTGATAGTGGTATCAGTAGCATTTTCGCTGAGAGTTCCTTGCTTAAAAATCAGGGTGAATTTCCATCACAAGGTCTTCAAGGTAATAGCATTGCAATGTCATCTTATAGCTCTTCCAATAGTGTAATAAGTAGCGTGGAAGGGCCGGTGGACTCTCTAAACAGTATTCTTCGGGCCCCCGATCTGAATAGTGAGAATCATTCCATTTGGCAATTCATGAAGGGTGTAGAGGAGGCTAGTAAGTTTCTTCCTAGCGGCAATGATTTGTTTGCCAATTTGAACGTGACTAATTATTTATCACAAGAACCAAAAGTCGGAGCTGATGATAGGTCACTAAAGGTTGAGAAGGATGAAGCAGAATCCTTACTTAATAGATCAAGGGGAAAGAAACAGCTTCACAGGGAAGATGGAGATGATGAGGAAGAAAGGACTAGCAAGCAAGTGGTGGTTTATACAGAATCACCATTGCGATCAGACATGATTGATGTTTTTCTGCTTAATAGTGTGGGGGAAGGTAAAACTCATTTGTCTGCTCGCCGTGATGCTTTGCGGAACAATTGTAGCAAGACAATTCTACCAAATGGTCAATCAAAAGCCTCCAATGGGGGAAGGGGACGTAGTAAGAAACAAAGTGGGAAAAGGCCAGTGGTGGATTTGAGAACTCTTCTGGTTCTTTGTGCGCAAGCTGTTGCAGCAGATGACCACAAGAGCGCACATGATTTGCTAAGGCAGATCCGGCAGCACTCAACCCCTTTTGGAGATGGAAATCAGAGGCTGGCTAATGTCTTTGCTGATGGCCTTGAGGCACGTTTGGCTGGTACTGGTAGCCAGATTTATAGAGGACTCATTAGTAAAAGAACATCAGCTGCTGATATCCTGAAAGCTTACCATCTATACCTTGCTGCATGCCCTTTTAGGAAGGTTTCCAATTTTCTCTTAAACGCCACAATACGGAGGTCCGCAGAAAATTCAATGAGGATTCATGTTATTGATTTTGGTATACTTTATGGCTTCCAATGGCCCACTTTAATACAGAGAATTTCATGGAGAACTGGAGGTCTGCCAAAAATTCGAATAACTGGTATAGACTTTCCGCAACCTGGTTTTAGGCCAGCAGAGAGAGTTGAAGAAACAGGACGCCGCTTGACAGCTTATGCAGAAGGTTTTAATGTGCCATTTGAGTTTAATGCTATAGCAAAGAAATGGGATGCTATTCAACTTGAGGAACTCATGATTGATAAGGATGAGTTTGTTGTTGTTACATGTTTATATCGAGGTAAGAACTTGCTAGATGAATCTGTGGATGTGGAAAGTCCAAGAGATGCTTGCCTTAATTTGATAAAGAAGATCAACCCTGATTTATTCATCCATGGCATTATTAATGGGGCCTTTAATGCTCCTTTCTTTGTTACCCGATTCAGGGAGGCTCTATTTCACTACTCGTCACTATTTGATATGCTTGAAACCATTGTACCTCGTGAAGAATTCGAAAGGATGCTTATTGAGAAAGAGATATTTGGGAGGGAAGCTTTGAATGCTTTAGCCTGTGAGGGCTCTGAGAGAGTGGAGAGGCCAGAAACATATAAGCAGTGGCAAGCTCGTACTCTACGAGCTGGATTTGAGCAGCATTCTTTTTCTCGTGAATTAGTTCAGAGGGCAATGGAGAAAGTAAGGACTGGCTACCACAAAGATTTTGTAATTGATGAAGATAACCAGTGGTTATTGCAAGGTTGGAAGGGACGAATCATCTATGCCCTTTCTTGTTGGAAATCTGCATGACAAACTCAGAAAAGAGACAAGCACATTTCAGGTCAGCTTTGTGGATCAGTTTGACTGCTGGGTTGTTCAGGTGCTTCAATTCCTGTATTTCTGATGTTCCGTTAATCAAAGTGCTTGCGCCCAATTTCTGTTCGACATGTTTCTACTAACTTATCTGCTGATATGATAGGCGAGCAGTGCCTAATTTTAATGGCAGACGATCTAAAGGATTCAAGCTGAGAGACAAGTGAGACATGATTATTGAATTGCCTTTAAAATTTCAGGCTATGTATTTTAACAATTTGTAGTCACATTAACTTATGCCATACGTATTCTAGGAATTTGTAGTTATGAGAATTATCAAATGAACATGATCAAGTTCAATGATGTACAGGGTTTTTCTTTTCACACATTATAGCTTAGAATAGTTTTCCTTGGAGCTTCATCTGCTGATTTTGGGATATGTACCTTGAGATCCTTCAGATTGTATACCTTGCCAAAATTGTTAGCTTGTGTGCTTAATTTTGCAGTCAGAATCTGAGAACCTACTGTGGCACCCATGAAGTTGATGTGTACTGAGTTGATGTGTTTCTTGATATTTCTATCAACACAGGAATTTACATAGCATGAAATCATAAAAATATGAAATTCAATTCATTTATAAATAGATTTAAGATAAATTTTTATTTACATGAATCGATTATAAATAAATTAAATTCTAGCCCTTTAATGATTTCACGGTAGGATGATTAAGTAAAAATTTATTTTTGTAATAAAGTAGGTTTCCTTAACTGAGAAATGCAATTGACAAGAGTAAAAAAGGGAAACAAGTTTATTAATGACAAGAAAAAAAATTGGTGGGGTGCCATTGAAAATGTTTATGCCTATAGACTTTATGTTCAGCTAGATTCTCTCAGCACATGTAAATGAATCATTGCTGGGAAAGAGGACTTGTACCGCTAGTGTTTGATTGGCTAAGGAAGATCTAAAAAGCCCTATTTTGAATCCGATGTACCCTATAATCATATCTTGGGCAGGTGATTGTCCCACTTGAATCCCACCACTATGTAGCTATTGCTTGATCTAATCTGCTTTGTCTGTAAAAGTGGTTTCTCACGTTAATTTGACAGTTTTCTCAAAATATGATTATTTTTTTCAGAAAGTACAACAAATTTATGCTTTTGGTAATAAGTTATACAGTAAATTTTTTTACCGTGTGTGACTTCTTTTTGCTTTTAATTAATTTATCGTGGTCCTATAATTTAAAACTATGAAGTTAAGTTTGTATGCTTTTTTTAATTGGATTTGTTATTTTTTGGCTAAGTTTTGTTAATAAATGAGTAATGTGAATAATAGTTTGTTAATGTAGTTTAGCGGTAGTTAATATACGATTTTCAATATTATTTTTATTTTTATTTAAATGAATAATAATCTAAAGAAATTTATAATACTTTACACATAGTTATTTCATTTTAGAAAGAAATTATTCTCAATATTCCTTTTTATTTGTTGTTTAGGAGAGTTTTTTTTTCTTTTTTTTTAATCTATTGTTTTAGAAAATCAAGAATGCATTTATTATTTTTTTTCAACTTCTGCCCCCTTATCTTAATAGATGTCCAACCACTTCACATATGGTCTAATTTTTTTTAATTATTGAAGATATTTATTCATTTCCTTAATCCTTGTATTTACCTTAAAAACAAATAAAAAGAAATGGGGGGAGTATGAGTGACATCACTCACTTTTTAAACAATTAACAAATTATTATCCACATATATTGATTACTAATAAAATCTAATAGAAAAATGATAAGAAATATTTAATTAAAAATAGAAAATAACTAGAAGAATCTAATTTAAAACTTTTAAATCATTAAAGATTTGATTAAAATTTGAATGAAAGTATAGGAAATATAATTTAACCATTTTTATATTGCAAATCTAAATTAATAGAGAATAAATTGTTTACATACTTGTTAAACTAGGTACAAATTTACAACTTTCATAAATGTAATATATATATATATATATATATATTGTAGTAATTTTTATGAGCAAAAGTTTAATATTATAATAAGTTATTCCATATTAAAAGTCAGTATATGTTATCAATTTATTTTGTAAGGTTTACAATGGTCTCTACATATTGTGTAACGTTTTGAGATCATTAGTAATAAAATTCAAAGTTAAAACATGAATGGTGGAAGACAACAAAATTATATTGATTTAATAAATCTAAATATTTATCACATTTTAATTTGTAAAACCATAAGTCTAATTAAATTCTACTCTTTGCATCATTAGTCACATTCCGTTGTGTAGCATGCACATCAATGTATATGTATAGACACTTCGACCCTCAATTATATTTGTCTACGATGCACCGATACTTCATGTAACAGCTGTGTTCACGTGTCGGTGTCAGAAAGTCGTGTCCGAGTGTCAGTGTCGAATAACACCGACACTTATCGATACCGATACGAAACGTGTCGGGGTCGTGTCCGTAATTTCAAAAAGTTTGAATATTCGTTCCCTATTTCGACATGCGTGTCAAGCTCGATTTCAGGACCGTATCCGTAATTTCAAAAAGTTTAGACACGCATTTCCTATTTCAACACACTTGTTAAGCTCGATTTCTACCTGATTATTTGTTATGCCCTGTTATTTAATATTATGAGTACTTATTTTTATATGAAAAAATAATAATTATAATATATATATTTACAAA
>JANHAO010006994.1:0-21175 GCA_026873985.1 Saraca asoca
GAGAGAGAGAGAGAGAGAGAGAGAGAGAGAGAGAGAGAGAGAGAGAGAGAGAGAGAGAGAGAGAGAGAGAGAGAGAGAGAGAGACATCACAAGTTTTTAATGTAATTTAGTTAAATGCAATGCTTATGTCTACTATTATTTTATTTTTTAGTATTTTTGCTGAGTATTTGTTGTTTCTTTCTTGATTCATTCTCTCTATCTAATGATTTCATTCCCTTTTATAATGACAGAGTTGTTACAATTTAAATGTAATTTAATAACAGAAAAGAGTCATGAATTGATTACGATTATATAACAGATAATAACAAATTTCTATTAAAATAAGAAACTGAACGGATTTCCTTGAATTAATGGTTGGGAAAGCATGCTTTAAGCTATGCGTTAGACCTCGTCCTTAATAATCTAAGGTTGTTGCTTTGACCTTTGTTAACCAATGATCTAAGTTTGCATTTGATGATGTAAGGAATTGCTCTAGCGACATCAATCATAGTTGAGCTGGTCCTTTATCAGTTGGACTTGTCCATTGAGCTTGTACTAGCCTATTTGTATGGTTCTAAAATTACCCACAACATTAGCCCCCTAACTTTTAGTACAATCTGTGAACTAAGAGTTATAGTTTGCTGGTAAAAGCTAGCAACTACGATCTGCCTTACCATCGTTCAGACTTTTGTCCCATCATTCTCTCTATGCCAACCTATCCCATCATATGTACATTTGTCTTGTTGGATGAGGTTTTTGATGAACTTCTTTTATAATTTTCTTGCCAAGTTTGGATGCTTGAGTTAATGCTAAGTTAAATGCTCAGTAGGTCACAGCTGATAACTCAAAGGTTAACATGAATATGCCTCAGCTTGCAAACTGTAGTTTAATGAATATTAGCCAAGTTGAATGCCTAGTTAGGTTGCACCTCAACTAGCAATGAATGCCTAGTAGATCACGCCTCAGCTAGCAAACCATGAATTTTAGCCAAATTGAATGCCCAGTAGGTTGCACCTCAATTAGCAATGAATGCCCAGTAAGTCGCGCCTTAGCTAGTAATGAATGCCCAGTAGGTCATGCCTCAACTAGCAATGAAGGCCCAGTAGGTCATGCCTCAACTAGCAATGAATGCCTAGTAAGTTGCGCCTTAGTTAGCAATGAATGCTAATAGGTTGCACCTCAACCAGCAGTAAATGCCTAGTAGGTTGTGCCTTAGCTAGCAATGAATACCCAATAGGTCGCACCTCAGCTAGTAAACTAAGAATATTAGCCAAGTTGAAAGCCCAATAAGTCACGCTTTAGCTAACAAGGAATGCCCAGTAGGTTGCGTCTCAGCTAGTAATGAGTGCCTAGTAGGTCATGCCTTAGCTAGCAGTGAATGCCTAGTAGGTCGTGCCTCAGCTAGCAATGATTGCTCAAAAGGTCACGCCTCAGCTAGCAATAAATGCCTAGTAGGTCATGCCTCAACTAGTAGTGAACGCCTAGTAGGTTGTGCCTTAACTAGCAAACCATGAATTTTAGTCAAATTGAATGCCTAGTAGGTCACGGCTCAGCTAGCAATGAATGTCCAGTAGGTTGCGCCTCAACTAGCAAACCATGAATATTTTATCCTTGAGAATAGCTCGCTTCCTATATAATAAGGATTAGAAGGGAAAGCTTAAAAATATGGGCTAAGACGTTCGACATTCCAAGCTCGTAGGACTTCAACTCCATTCATATTTATTAACTGATAAGTTCCGTTTTTCAAGTCTTCTTTGATGATGTATGGGCCCTCCCAGTTCGGACCTAGTGTCCTGTCATTGGCCTTGCGACTCCATGAAGAAAAAGGTGCAATATGGGATCACTAATTTCGTAGTCCCAAACTTAGACCTTCTTATATAATTTTTAGAGTATGTGTTGTATAGTTTGACTAACTGACAACATAATGAAGTGTGCATTGCCTTACCGTGGAACTTATCTTATCCATCAGAGGAGCACTCTATCAAGGTCTCAGCTAGATTCATCAGTTGCCAATCTCACTTAGGTAATTTGAACAGCTTCTAGAGATAAATGCTTCATCTTTGTTGTTTTTTTTTAATATACCTCAATTGGTACTTGTAATCTAGTCCCGCCAGGCACATATGTTTCTGATGATGTCATATATGTTCATGTGTATGCTGAAGCTTTCTTAGCATTGTATAACAGTATCTTTGAGGTGTTTTAAGAGCATTTTTTTTCCAGTTATCTCGCCTCATTCGATCTCGCGATCCCATCATGTTGCTTGCTATGTATGAGCAAAATTTGTGCTTGGATGGTTTCCATTGACTCTGATGTATTACTCCAAACACAGGATTGATCTGTGAAATGAAAATATGCCGAGGCTAGATTTTGACTCATTACAGTGAAACAAAAAGCTACTAAAATTCCATGCGACCCTTAGGCTGGTCAACTGCAGTATCTGAACTCTTGGTGGTTCTTCCTCTGGCCATCGCAACTGGATGAAAAATCAAGAAGAATGCAATTTAGGGCCTTCCCTTTAGTGCCAAAATGTTGACATGTAAATTTGGTCAACCCAAGTCCAGAATCCTAAACTGCAATTCGAGTGTAAGAGAGAGAGAGGAAGAACAGGGAGACGTCAAAAGTTTTTAACATGGTTTAGGCAAGTACAATACTTACATCCACGGTTATTTTATTTCTCAATATTTTTTCTGAGTATTTGTTGTTTCTTTCTTGATTCATTCTCTCTGTCCAATGATTTCATTCCTTTTTATAATGGTTAGGGTGTTTCAATTTGAATGTAATTTAATAACAGAAAAGAATTATGAATTGATTACGATTACATAATGGATAATAACAGATTTTCATTAAAATAGGAAATTGAATGGATTTTCTTAAATTGATGGCTGACAAAGCATGTTCTGAGCTGAGGTTATTGCTTTGACCTTTGTTGATCGGTGATCTGAATTTGCATTTGATGACTTGAAGAATTGCTCCAACGACCTCAATTATAATTGAGCTGGGCCCTTATCAATTGGATTTGTTTATTAAGTTTTTATCAGCTCATTTATATAATTCCAAAATTACCTACAATAATTGCGATTAGAGCAGTGTCACATGATACATTCTACCATTTAAATCCTATGGTAAGTTATATATACTTTAGTGGTTAAACAAGTAATTTGTATTTTATTTTTTATATTTAAAGAAGAACAAGAAGAATCATTAATTGGATTAATTTTGTTATTATAGTTGGCAAGAAGCTCTTCTTGTCTATTTGCAATGCATTATTCTCTACCAAACCAAAGGCTTTTAGTTATTTCAGTTAGAAACTACCAGTGGATAGTAAAATGAGATAAGATTTATTGCTTTTTTTGTCTATATATAATTGGATATAAGCTTAAAATTTATCAAATTCTAACATATATCTATTATTGGATAGGCTTTTTACATCATTCAAACATAATCTGACAAACCACATGCTTATGATATGTAATTATATATGTATATTTACACTTAATATATAAAAATTTGCATTATCGCTTAATAAATGAATTTTAAATTTGAGGGGTTATATATATATTTTTTAAAAAAAAATAAAAACGTAGGAAATTTTTTAAATTTAGCCACCCTATTGCTATATGACCCTTTGTCACTGATTATGAGAAAATGTGTGTGCGAGCGCAGAAGAGGAAGGATTTTCATTTTATAATTTATAAAAGGAAATGGATTGAGAATTTTCTAAGTCCTCAAGAAGTATGACTTCTGTTTCTTTTTTTTTTTTTTTTTTTTTTTTTTTTTGTAATGCTTAAAGTATGAAGAACCGGTTGGATGTTGAGGCCCAAAATACGTTATGGATCAAGACATTGTTCTCAGGTTCTGTCCATTACGATGGACCTTAGAGTGTTAGGCCCAAGTGTTTTTCACAACAAAAGTAATAATAGACCTCTTTGGAAGTGTTTTCAAGTGTTTTTATTTTATTATTTTTAAAAATAATTTTTTAAAAACTGTCTTTAAAAAATATTTTTTTAGAATTAAAAAATAAAATATTTATTTAAATATAAATTTTAAAAATGAGTGTTTCTTTATTTTTTAAGATGAAAAAAATATATTTAATATTATTTACAACTTTATCATTAGTGAATATATGTAGTCTTCTTATTTTTGAAAAAAAATCTGAAAATAACTATATATAAAAATAAGAGAAAACATCATTTTACTGTTTCCTGAAAATTATTTTTTAGTTACACTTTTAGAAAACTATTTTTAAAAAACAGTTTTTGAAAATAGTTTGCCAAACAAATATTTTTGTTTTTGTAGAAAAAAAAATAAAAAAAACTGTTTTTAAAAACAGAAAAACAAGTTGCCAAACAGGTCCAATGTCTTTGCTTTTTACATCTTGACCAAAAAATAAAAATTACTCCCTTCAAATATAAATTAAATGATTTTGGCCCTCTTAATTTAAAATATTTCATTTTACTTCTTTTAATATTTTAATTGACTCAATTTTGATTTTCCCGTTAAACTTTTATTCAATTACATAAAAAAATGCATGTAATTAATTAGAGATTTTAGTCAATGAAGCATATTTTGACATTGTAATTTACATACACACATCAATTATTTGTGGAGTTTTATTTATTTATTTATTTTTGTACATGTAAAAGATAGAAATGAATTTCAGCAACAAAACAATAATGAACATGTATATCTAAGTCAGCAATGTAAATGTGTATCGCACTCAATAAAAATACTTCACCTAACTTTAAATAAGGAAAAGCTTTACCCACTCTCCATATTTACTCTCAATCCACCGTGACTCACAAAGTGGGTGGAGCCTAGTACTATTTCCCACTTGCTTAGTGAGTAATTGCAGATTAAGAGTTAATATTTAAAAATAATTAGTTACATTCCCATAAAAAGTGAGTTTAGGTGAAAAGTTAAACTTTTTAAAGAAGTATTAGAAAATTATTTAGTTGACATTTAGAAAATAATGAGAAAAAAAGTTCTTATATAAAATTTGATTTAATTATAAATTTTTTATGAAGCATTATTAAAATAATTAAAAAATTTTAAAAAAATCATGCTCTTTTGTTAAGATATTAGATAAATTTTTAGAAGTATTTTTTTATTATTATTTAAATTTTATAAAAATAATTTTACATTTTTATATTATTAAAAATACAGAAAGTAAAACTTATCTAGCGATTGGATACATAACTTCTGTAAGAAATAAAATTTTTTGAAAAGTAAAACTTCCTCTATATTTTGAAGTTAATAATCAACTAAACAAATAGAACATTTTTTATTTTTTGAAACAAATTATACTTTTTATAAAATTTTTTTGTGAATTAAATAATTACTAAGTTTGGTAATGCTCCTCCAAATAAGCTTTTTCTACTATCATCTGGATAGAAGTTTGATGGAAGAATAAAAATTAAGCAGATTAAAATGTTATAAGATAAAAATTAATGAGACCAAATTTACATTTTAAAAAAATGTTTTTGCCTAACAAAATTAAATTCTATATAAATAAAAAAATACTAATCATATTAAGATTCTCTCCTCCACGCGATGTTTTCTTACATAAAATATTCACTTTGGTTGGGTTTCTCCATCCACTGCAGAATTGGCAATTGAATGTCGAGCCTCCGAGGCCACTCGTCAAGTTTCCATTGGCTACAACACATCACCGAACCAAATCTTACAAAGCAACTGTCAAACATTAAATATTTAAGTCGCCACATCTGATGCTTCAACTATCCTACACTTAGCACCTGAAAACCAAGTGCAGTCAGATTCCACGTGGCCAATATTTGGACTCTGGTTGGTCCATCCCTCCTTCCTACTTTACCGACCGATGCCAATTTACCATTTTCACCCTCCCATAACGGCTTCAACAATGGCGTGTAGGTTCTTGTCTGCCCTCTGTGACTGCCATTGTTTAATGTTGGTTTGAAGATTCAATATTTAGGTTGTTCACGGCTGTTATATTGTAACATGTTGTTGTAATATATAAAGACGTGATTTTTGGAGTTTTATTTTCATGGATTATTGGAATTGGAGATGGTGAAAGCAGAGATTGAGAAAAAGAAGGGAAATCGAAAATGGGCAATACTGGGAGCTCTCATCACTGTGTTAATAGCTGTAGTTACTGCCTCTCACAATTCTCTCTTCTTTCGGAACCCCAATTCTTGCCATTGCTCAAAGGTACTTTCCTTTCCCTCTGTCAGTTCATTCATTTATGCAGCAATGTTGAAGGCATCAGTGGAATATTATGAATTTGTTGCTTTTGAGCTAATTCAGATTTCAGAGTGAATTTGGGTTTTATTATTAGGGATGAAAAGTCTGTATTTGTGTATAGGACTCTTCAAATTGTAAATGTAGGATTTTGATATTCACCAATTTTTTTTTTTAAAGGAAATGGGAGGAGAAAAAACCGAGTAATTTGAAACTTTGTATTCTTCAACTTGGGTACGTTGTACTGTTGTTAATCCATTGAACTGGTTTTGTATTTGAAGAAAGGACTATAAGAGCTATCTGATATATCTAGTCTTTGATCTGACTGATTGTTTGTTGAATGTTTAATTAAATGCTCATTTTCCCCATGTTTACTTGCAGCTGCAGGCATCACAAAAGTACTTAGGAATTGTAGAGGACTGTTGTTGTGATTATCAGACTGTAGATAGCATCAATGGTGAAGTGCTGCATCCTTTGTTACAAGAGCTTGTTACAACCCCATTTTTCCGATATTTTAAGGTTTTCTCTGTTCGTACCATTTGTATCTTAAGAAATTAAGGAAAACATAATAGACTGTCAAATTTGCTTATCATTTTTACCCATTTTTGTGTCAGTTGTCTGGCTATACTAATGAAAATTTAGTCTTTTCTGCCAGAAGAAGATTAACACAATTGTAGTTTTTGCTTCCACTGACTATGTTTAACTGATGAAAAATATCTTGCATTTAGTTGGTAAACAGAAGTTGATTTACTTCACTGCATGTTGACCACTTTATTTTATAACACTGGAGTCGTATCCATCTTATTTTAAGTGTTGGTCCCGGACATATCTGCTTTAGGCAGGAATCATATTATCAGTTATCTCAACTATAAGGCGAAGTTATAAGCGAAATTCTGTTTGTGTAAATTATTAGTTTCCATTCTTTATATTCATTGTTAGACTAAAAGTATACCCATTTTTCATGTTTATATATTTGTTCGATTAGGTTAAGTTGTGGTGTAATTGCCCATTTTGGCCTGATGATGGAATGTGCCGGTTGCGGGATTGCAGTGTTTGTGAATGTCCAGAAAATGAGTTTCCAAGACCATTTATAGAGACATTTCATCATGGTTCTGACACTTTGATGTGTCCAGAGGGAACATCACCGGATACTGTCGATCGTACTGTAGATAATAGAGCTTTCAGAGGATGGATAGAAACAGATAACCCATGGACAAATGATGATGAGACTGATAATGGTAAACCTTCCTATATTTCTGCATTTTTGCTGCATAAATAAAACTGCTGTGTGTCCATTAAGTCTTGAAGACTTTGTCTAGGAAGCTGGAATTGATGATTCTTAGTTTTAGGTCTTAATTAAAGAACCTAGGTTGATTGATATATCATACAAGCAAAAAGATAAAAGAGACTGCAAAATTTTATTAATTTCTGCTTTGCTTCCTCTGTCACCCCCTCTCTCTCTGGTTATATTTCATTATAAGAATATCTATTTATTATCAAATAATGGCTGAGAGATCTTGTTCTGCAGGGGAGATGACGTATGTAAACCTTCTACTGAATCCTGAACGTTATACAGGCTATTCTGGTCCATCAGCTAGAAGAATATGGGATGCTATCTATTCAGAAAATTGTCCAAAATGTGAGTTTAACCCATTGGTTGAAATTTTTTAGTGCTTCTTTCTCTGTTTTTCAATTTTTTTTTTCTTCTGAAAATATCACGTGTAGTTGCGTAGGGTAATGCACTCCACAGTATGTAACACTATGTATAAGCAGATGCTAAACATGATATGAGGGTTCTAGTTTTGACAAAGAAAATATTAGGTCGCATGGACATCTCTGGTAAGATCAATAAATAATATTTCATGGGCTGCGATGAGGATAATTTTCATTGCTTCCCAGTAATTCTTAAACAAAAACAGTGATACAGAATCGTGTTTTCTTTTTGATGTTTAACTTACTTTCATATGTCTCCATGTCAGGCTATATTTATCTTGGTTTGTATTAATATTTGATATTTACTAAATGTTTCTTTATCCTTCATTTTCTTAATTCATTGCTTGCTTTCCATCAGACAAGCTTTCTTTGTTCAAGTGATTAAGCACAAGCTCTCTTTGATATTGAGATTTCCTTTTCTTTTTATATCAGATCCAGCAGGAGAAATTTGCCGGGAGAAAAAAGTTCTTTACAATTTAATATCCGGTCTTCACGCCTCAATTTCCGTCCACATAGCTGCTGAGTATCTTCTTGATGAAGTTACCAACCAGGTTCTCCTTCTGCTTCTTATTCGCATTTTCCTTTTTGTTGATTTGTTTTCTGTCTTAAGAAGAAAAATTATGGTTTTCTTATCAATTCTGGATGCTCTCTTAAGCCTTCTATGTTCAGAACCCTCCGTGGCTGTGTAACTTTTGTTTGTAATGTGTCAATTACAATGGCTAAAACTTTGCGGGGGATCCTTTTCTTTTTCAAGTGTCTGTTTCAGAGCCATTATTCGTTATTTCTGATGATTTAACTAGTGTACCTCTAAGTGGTTTAACTAAATGAAACATGTAGGCTTACAATATTTTTCTTGTTGGGCTAGTATATGTTATTCTTTATTCACTAAAGGAAATTTCATATACCTATCAAAATATTAAGATGGACATATGCTATCTGTTTGGCCGGGACAGCACTTTCAGAAGACTACCTTCGGTTAATAAATTGAACAGGATTTGACTTTTTCTTGTTACCATTTCAGTGGGGTCAAAATCAAGAAATAATGTATGATCGAGTCTTAAAATATCCAGATCGTGTCCAAAACTTGTACTTCACATTTCTCTTTGTTCTTCGGGCAGTAACAAAAGTGAGTATTTTCAAGCTTTTAATCATTTTATATCCCCTCCCCTCATGCATCTGTCATTGCCAACATTGTTGAAATTGTGTACTCATTTCTTCAAAAATAAAAATATTCTAGGCAGCCAATTATTTGGAGCAGGCTGAATACAACACCGGTAACATTGAAGAGGACCTGAAATCACATTCTTTGATAAAGCAGCTAGTACACAATCCTAAACTTCAGGCAGCATGCCCTCTTCCATTTGATGAAGCTAAGTTGTGGCAGGGTCAAAGTGGTCCTGAACTGAAGCAAAGTATTCAGAAGCAATTTAGAAACATCAGGTATCTTTCAGAACCTTTCCTTCGTCTTAAAAGGATTGTTTTGCACCAAAAATACAATCTTTATGTCCTTTCGGTATATATGGTTCTGTATGCTGATAAGTTTTCCGAACTTAATAGATGAATTCTTTTATATATATTTGAAATATCCTGGCTGTCTGTCTACATGTTTTCCCTTCATTTTCGTGCAATTTGTGAATTATTGTTTTCCTACACCTACGTGTTGCAGTGCTTTAATGGACTGCGTAGGCTGTGAGAAGTGTCGGCTCTGGGGAAAGCTTCAGATTCTTGGCCTAGGCACCGCATTGAAGATCCTATTTTCTGTTGATGATAAAAGCCACTCAGTTCAACCTGTGAGTTCCTCTAGTCTCATGGGCAGCTTCAAAATTTCCGTCCCAAGTCTATATATGTGTGTATGCATGACTGAAACATGTTTATCTGTCTGTAGTTGCAGTTGCAACGAAATGAAGTGATTGCTTTGCTAAATCTTCTCAATCGGCTGTCGGAATCTGTCAAATTGGTCCATGAAAAGGGAGATATGATTGAAAATGTTATCGACAGACAGATTGTTGAGCCTTCTTCCAGTGAAATCAGTATATGGCAAGCAATATGGAAGATAGTAAGCTAGGCTTAGGTAATTTCCTCCTTTTTTGGATATGATCAATTGTTCTGTATCAAGATGATTTTCTTCCATAATTACTTAATTTAAGTGGTATTTGCAGGTTAGGAAAATCTCCAATGTGACAGTGCATCTCCAGATGTTCGTGCCAATACTGGAAGGCTAAAGTTTTGATATACATGGAACTGTTAGTTAATCTTGGTCAAAATATTTGAGAACAACAGAGTTTTGATGATAAATTAATGTAAACATACTGTATTGGAGATTAAATCTCAAACTTATAGGTTAAGTTGTGCATTGCTTGACTTTAAGAGCTGCGTTGATGAGATGTTTGTGAAGTCCATGCAGAGGCATGTTAGATGGTCTTGGACAATTAATCTGAAAAATTTGGATAGTAAATCAAAATTATAATAATTAACAATTATTTTTAGTAGCAATGGCTTATTTAAATAGAAATTGTCATCTAAATCCAAAGATCTAACACCTTTAACTTTTAATCAAAGCTTTAATGAAGAAAAGATTAATCAAGATATAATTAATAGTCAAGATATAGTTATTTTTGAAATAGAACAAAAATTGTATAATTGAAATATATCTGAAGTGCCAACTCAACAAATTATAAAATAGATATTTTTAATTTTTTTCCAAAATTATATTATTAAAATTTGTGAACAAAATTTAAGTATTTGTAAAATTTATGACTCAATACCCCTTCTTTCCAAAAAAAACTTGTCAAATAACATAAAAAACATTATAACTATTCATATATAAGGCTTATACAAGTAGCTGCAAAATTACTCCCTAAGTTAGGAATTGACACTCCGATATTAATGGTTTTAAGAGATTCTAGAACAATAATTTTTAAAAATTCAATATTATTTTGTTTATAGTCATATCTTTATAACAGTCCAATTTATTTTAATTATTTTTCAAATTATATTGTAATTTTAAGTAATCCATATATAGATAAATTTTTAACTTGTCAAAACTGAAGATTGAATTTGGGTAGAAGGAACTAAACATGTAGATATAATTTATAGGATTTATTATAAAATCATGAAAATTAACATCAATATTGAAGTTTTAAGAGTCTCTCAAAGAGGTGAAATTGTGTTGATGAAGCAAATACAAAAAAAATCTCTCAATCTTTACTCCAAAGTCCTTAAAACATGATCAAATTTCTTTTTTAAATAAATGAAAATTATTAGAATTAATTTCTCCAAAATATAAAAGTAGTTCAACAATTAATTAAATAATTGAAGAACCTTTAGGAGATGTAACTTTAAAATTTGTAAATAAATATTTAAGATTTGTAACACTTGAACACTTTAGTTCTAGAATTTCTTTAAAATCAAAATATTTTCCAAAAAAATTAATAGATATAGCCATAACATTAGATTTAGACATGTGGAACCATATGGACCTAGAATCCAAACAACCTCAAGTAAAACTTAAAAGAGGTAAATTATAGTGAAAATATTCCAGAGTTACAATATAAAGTATATTATGTTTCAACAAATAAACCCACACGATATGTAGAATCAACTCTATATATTAAAAATAGAGTTTGTTTTAAATAAAAAATTTCTTAGTGAAGAATTTTATTACAAAAATAAAGAAAAAAGATAATAGTATTTCTTAAGTTTCTTCCTAGAATTATTAGAAATATATAAAACAGATATATTATAAAACTTTAGAAAAAATTGAACAACATAGATTTTTTTTAATCGGTTCAAAGATTACTGTGTTAATAATATAAAAAAAATCCTTTCATAAAAATAATAAAAATTATCTCAATATCTTACAAAAAAACTACACAACAATGATGAAGCTCAACCAACAAAATAATATAGCTAGACATCCTCCTTTAGAAGTGTTGAGAAAATAATTAGGATTTTAGGAAGAAGAAGTAGAGAGATTAGAAAGTTTGGAGAGAACACATATAATTGAATAACTAAAACTGTTGAATTATATTAAAAGACTTAATCCTATTTCTCTATTTATATAGAGCTTATACAAGAGATAGAGTTCTAATAGAACTTAAGAACTTACTAACTTATTTAAACTTATAACTTATTTCTAGTATTATACTTTAACTAGATAACATAATGACTTATTAATCATATATTCTATCTCTATTTTCTAACACTCCCTCTTAAGCTGAAGCTTCCAAAGTTTAAGCTATTTACATTAATTTGAACTTTCAAAAAATAAAATGTAATAAAAAAAATCTATAAAGAAAACTTAAAATAACAAATATCTATAAAGAAAACTTAAAAAACTTCAAACTGTATAAATGACTTGTAACAAACACAACATGGGGATAACTCTCCCTAAACCAAACACTCTCAAACGCCAAAAACAATTTCAAAACTTCGATAGATACAACTCCTAAAAGTTTTCTGTCAATCACCTCTGGTTGCTCCCTTAACCTTCTTTTAATTGTTCTCATTGGCATAAATGACACAACTTCCAGAAGTGTTTTCTGCTAACTTTCTAGGCAAAAATACCAATACCTATGATTGGATTTACGCCAAAACCACCAATACTACCACAAATCATGTTGCTCCTAAGTTGTATTTATCGAAGTCAATTCCAAGATATTAAAGCAAGTTATGCAACCAAATTAGTGATCTCAATCACTTCATATTGAAGATAATCTTATCAAATTAGACTTGTGTAAATATAAGTCATGCCAAACAGTGCTCCAAATCACATAGAGATACCAAAATTCACCAAACAATTCTCTAAAAAGCACCAAAATTTTCCAAACAGTCCTCCAAATTAAATGAAGGCATCAAAATTTGTTAAATAGTCCTTCAAATCACATGAAAGTACCAAAAATCACAAGTTGCCAAATAGCCTAAAATTTAGCCAAACTAAATTAAAGTAGACAACTAAAGCCAACTTCAATCAAAACTACAAGTTTGCAGCCATAACAACTAAAAAAGCAACAACCGAGTACTTAAATCACTCAAAACTTCATAATCCAGAGGCAAACCAACCGAAATTGCATCAAAGAGTGTCAAAATGCACCCAAAAAAAAAGTCCAGATAGTATGATAACACTAAAAATAGCAACAAATTAACCAAAACAACCAAATTAGAGCTAATCAAATCTGGACTTAGCACTAATTTGCCCAACTTAGCTTTGACTCATTTGGCTTAACACCATCTTTATCAAAATCACTCTTACAATTCACATATACTTCATCATCATCACTAAACACAGCCAACCAGATCTGAGCCTTCAACAAGTTTGGGAAGATATGATGCAACCTTGTACAAAAACATAGGAAATTAGATTTAGATCAACCCTTTGCTGGAGCTTTGGTTGCCTCCATTTGCCACTGGCCACCTAGAATGTTGATTTCCTCTTTCTAGGTCGCCATGGATCAATACCATCTGCCATTCTTCCACTATTGGTCTCAACCTCCTTTGGGTTATGGACTGAATAGAGAGTGTGTTGCTGCTTCTCTTACCATCGGTCCTGGACTTTTGGCTAAAACTGCTGGCTGACGTTAACTATAGGATAGCTACTCATTGAGTCACAACCAATAACACCAACTACCCAATAAATTGAACTAAACTCCATTGGAATAGCAAAACTAATTTGGTTCAAATTCTCGCATTACTAGCCAAACCAAATCCACAAAACTATGCTTCAAACACCTTAGATTATGCTAAGTTAGTAGAAATAACGAAAGAATTAGTTTCTTTGAACCAAAACAACATCACCAATGTTAAAAAGAACATTGCCCATATTAGAATTAAATAAACCAAAGCAAAGAACTAATCAAAAAATTGCCTTAGACAAACTAAATCCACCAATGACAACTTAGGTCATGCAAAATCACACCAAACGGTGCCAAAATACACCAAAAATGAGCTAAAAAGGAAAAATAGCACCTATTTTCAGTTTGCTAAAGCTCTGACAAGAATCGCAGTAAAAAATTCACTGTTAAACACTTAAGACATCGAGCAGGTCTTCAACTAATGACACCTTTAGCCATCCCTACAAAATTGTAAGACTTAAAACGAGACTAACACTTTTTCAGCACCAAAACTGCTACTACTGGCCACAAACGTTGCCTAAAAAGCTACTTCTCATAATTGTTCACCAGATTATACCTTCCCCAACCTAGAAATGAACTTTAAAGAACTATCTAGCAAACTCCACTGTCAACACATCAAAAACCACAAAACCAGAGCTGTTTAGAAATGCCACATCAAAAAGGAATCTTTGTTTCCTATCTATCAAGTTATTGCCTTTGTTGGAAAGTATCGTGACTACCAAACACTCATTGGGTTGCAATTAAATCCCAAATTCTAACTCAAGAGTATTATTTTTCTGCTCTGTTATATTTTTTTTCATTCTTTTCTTTCACTAAAACTCAATCAACAATAATAATGAAAAATAAATAAACCTGAAAATCTACTAAAACATCAACTCAATTTTTTTTCTTTATGAAATCAAATAAATTAATAACAAAAAAAACCTAAACCCAAATTCCACATTGACAGTTTAACTTCTTTGATATTGCTGGAAGTAGTGTAACTCACAAAGCCTTAAGGTGGATTATACCACTCTACCATATTGAGAAAATAACTAGGATTTTAGGAAAGAGAAGAAGTAAAGAGAGGCTAGAGAGTTTGGAAAGAACACATATAATTGAATAACTAAGACTATTGAATTATATTGAAAGATTTAACCCTACTCTTTTATTTATATAGAATCTATACAAAAGATAGAGTTATAATAAAACTCAAGAACTTACTAGCATATTTCTAGTATTATAGTCTAATTAAATAACCTAATGACTTATTAGTCATATATTATATCTCTATTTTCTAACAAGAAGAAATAAAATTTACACATTTAGAATTTTCAATTGTTGGTTCCCCTTTCAAAATTGGTGTTTCAAAAAGTGAATGTCAAAATAATACAAGTCTTAAACAAATAAAAAATATGCAACATAAAAATCATTATTCTAATCAAATTCTTTGCACAATAGCAACTCAATTAGATAACAAAGAAACTTCAATAAGTAACCTCTTAAAACATTTATCCCTTCAAAAGCCTAAAAATTTAAAAGAAAAAATAAAATTAGAACAACATATTTTTAAACCTTTTTCTATGCCTCAAGAAGAACTAACTTTTAAATTAGGAATATCATATACTCATAAAACTTTATTAAAAGAAATTACAATAAAATTATAAAATTTAACTACTAATGAAAAAGTTCCAAAAAAATAATGGAAAGGCCCCAAAAGACGTCAACACAATTCTAAAAATAATGACAAAAGTGAGATAGAACAATTAGAATTTCAATTTTCTAAAGAAAGAGATTTACAATTCAATAAAATGCATAAAACCTATGTAAGAAACATTTCAAAATAAGGTCAAAAACTATATCAAAATTATTACACTAAGAATTATTATGCTAGACCTATTCCTCTAGATATTCAATATAATATAGAAAAAAAAATAAATATTGAAAAAATTCATATGATGGGCATGGAGTACATGAATAGAATATAGATGATAAAAGTAAATATGAAATAATCAATACATTAAAAAACATAACTATGGCTGCAACACCATATAAAATTCAAGTTAATAATGATGGGAAAACTGCTAATTTAATAATAGCAAGTTTTTTTGGTCAATTAAAAGGTTAGTGGAATTATTACGTAACAAAAATTAAAAAAACTCAATTGTTTCAAATAGTCAAATAAAAAATTATAGATAGTCAAATAGTTCAATGGTCTCACATAGTTAATATTTTAATCGAAGTAATAACAAAATAGTTTATAGAAAATTCCTTTCAAATTTAAGATATAGCCTCTAAAGTTTTGCTAAATCATAAGTGTCCAATATTAACAGATTTTAAATAGTATGAAGATGTATTTTTATCAAGAATTCTTACAAGACTAGATTGTAATTTAACATATTAGAAAGGAAAATTTATAACAAGACTTTCAAAACCATTTCTGAAAAAAGTTAGAGAAAATGTAAGAAGATAATTTAATGAAAACATTCCTTGAGTGGTCAATTAATCAATAGAATAAGAAAGATTAGTTTTATGTACTAATTTAAAATTAAAAGCTAGCATAAAAAATGAAAATAGAATTAATAGGAAACAATTAGAAATATTTTATCAATAATATGATTATGAACCTATACATTCTATTAAGAAAAAGAAGAAAATAAAAGCAAACAAAAGCATATCATCCAAACCATCAAAAAGAAATAGCATTTTTCATTGCGTAAAGTCTAGTCCAACATATGAATCACCTAGCTAAAGACCTAGGAAGTCTAAGAAGAGTACAAAACATAAGGAATAAATAATATGCTATAAATGTAGTCAATTTGATCATTATACTAGGAATTGTAATATGAAACAAAAAAATTAATAATTTAAATGCTATTGATGAACTAAAACTTTAATTACAAGAACTTATATTCAATTTAATATTTGAATCAAAATATTCTCAAAAAGATGAAGAACAAGTTTACCAACTTTAATAAGACTTTAAATTAGAAAATTTGTAAGAAGAAAATTTTCCAATTATGAACAAAATAAAACTTATTTTCAAAATTTAGAGGATATATGCGTATGTTCTCTAGCAACTTCTCTGACTATTAATGTTCTTTTAAAAGATTTAAAATCTTTAATAGGAATAACAAACAAAATTTTAGATGTAGAAATTTAAAAAGAGTATTTACTAAAATTAAAAGAAATTATTCATCAAAAGGAAAATAAAAAAGTAGAGCCTTATAACTTACAAATTTTTTTTAATAGATTCAAAAATTCTAATAATAGAATTACTATACAAGACTTACAAACATAAATCAATAATATCAAGAGTGAGATGATAGAAATAAAAGAGAAAAATTTAGAAATAGAACTAGGAATCTTTCAATTAGCTACTAAAAGTAATATAAAAGAAAAATAAAAAGGAAAAAATTGATAGTGCTCAATCTTCTCAAACAGATAACAAAAGCTATTTAAGTGCTATTAAACGAACTCAATTCCATAAATGGATTTGTGGAATTGATTTAGTCATCAATAATGAATTTAATAAGATATTTTGTGTGTATTTAGCATGTCAAAAATGTTAGCTTTTAATTTCTTGATTTGATCAAATAGTTCTTTTTTATATTTTAAAGTGTTTGATACATTAACTTTTTGGGGAAAAAGGTTCTTTTTTAAAAAGTTACTTCAAATAATCGTATAATTTATTAAAATAGAGTTTTCAATTATTTTTTTCCCTAATTTATCCCTTTTGTTTTACTTAATTAATATTTCATGTCTTAATTAATTAAAAATCATCATTTTCAATGTCCTTTTTTTTTCTAATACCATACTATTTTTATTGCTTATTTTTTTTTCACAAAACTTATTTTTTTCATAAAGCCAAAGAGGAGAAAAAAAAACCTCTATATATCATTACATATTTGACTTATATCAATTAATTCAATATAAATAAATAAAAGTAAGCAAATAAATAAATATATGGTATAATAAAATATAATTAATTAAATTTTAAGTAATTTTATTGATATTTTAAATATTTTATTTACATCAGTATCCTTTGGCCTTAAAATAAATATGAATTAATTTATTTTATATATTATCTAATAATATTAATATGTCCTTTTATGTCATTTTACATTTATAAGTTAGTTAAATAACTAATTTTATCAAATACTTCTAAGTTAGCTAGAGGTGTAGTAGCTTTAAGAGTAGGCATGGTGTTCATTTGGTGCAAATAAATGATAAATTAACTGATAGTTGTTTTACTAGCTATTAATTGACAGTTGAAAGATGATAAACTAGCTAATTATATTAAAAGTGTGTAGCAAAATTAACTATATAACTAGCTTATAAATATAAAATGACATAAAAGAATGTGCTAATATTATTAAATAATATATTAAGTAAATTAATTCATTTTTATTTTGAGTCAAAATATATTGATGCAAATAAAATATTTCAAACAAAAGATTGTCTAAAATTTAATTAATTATATTTTATGATATCATATATTTATTTACTTACTTATTTTTTTATTTATATTAAATTAATGGGCATAGGCCAAATTTACAATGACATGTAAGTTTTTTTTGTCCTTTTTGGCTTTGTGAAAAGAAATAAGCATTGAAAATAGTATGATATTAGAAAAGAAGTATTGAAAATAAGAGTTTTTAATTAATTAAGATATGAGATATCAATTAACTAAAAGGAGAGGGATAGATTAGGAAAAAAAAATACTTGAAAGCTTTGTTATAATAATCTATACTTTACTTGGAGTAGCTTTTTAAAAGAGATTGTTTTTTTCCAAAAAGCTTATTTTTTTTTTCAAAAAGCTAGTGCACCAATCACATTTAAAATATAAAAAAGAGTTACTTGATCAAACCAAAAAATTAAAAGCTAACTTTTTTGTGTATGCCAAATACACACATAAATTGTATTAAAAAAGGAATAATACTAACAAAATATTATAAAAAGACAAAAGAATTATTAAGAAAAGCTTGTGGTGTAGAAATGTAGATTAACTATAAATAAGAAAATGTTTGTGTATGTAAACAAGGAATTATTTCAAAAAATTCTTTTGTGTTAATCAAAAACACAAATGAATAAGTAATTTTAGGGACACCTTTTACAGATGTTGCCTTTCAAAGTTACAATAGAAGGAATTTGTCTCTTAAAATTCAATAAAATATGTTTTGAATTTGTTATTTCCTCAATAGCCCAACATGTCAATATTATTCAATAAAATAAAATCTTTCTTCAATATGTCTAGAATTTAGAAACTCGAATTTAAGTATAAAAAGAGTTCCCTTGGAGAAGTAATGGATCGAATGTCAAGGAAAATATTACATAATTTCAAAATCTCATTGCATGTTTTTAAGCAGATTATTTGATTTTTAAAATCAAAATTTTACATTTTCTTACAAAAGAAGTTTTTAGGTTTTAGGATTTTCTTCCAAAAGAAGTTTTTATAGGATTCAAGATGAGTAAAAATACAAGCCTATCTTCAAAAAGGAAATTAGCAAATTATGCCATGAAACCACTTGCATATCCTAAACCAAGTCCATCTAATCAAGCTATTATTTGCTCTACAATATGATCTACCATATTACTAACTTAAAATAATTTTAACACCTTAGGTATTATTCCTCTTTTCCTATAAATTATCTGGAGGCTGCTTCTTCTTCAATATCTTCTCCATCAAAGTTATCTCTTAAGTACTTTCAAATTTTAACATATATTACCAATGATATCAAGATTACAATAGCTTTTATTGTAGAACATTAAAAAACTCCAACCCCTCAAGAATGTGCAAAATTCATATTGCCCTAAAATTTTACTCTTATCCCAAAAACTCTTGAAAAGATAAGAGAGTTTTATGAATTAATTTTGATTCAAACATACTTATTAAATTGGAATACAAAAGTGATCCATCAAACCCCAGAAAGGTATCTTTTTTTAAAACTCAAAATTATTCGAATTTTAACCCTTCAAGACTAGAGATAGTTTTCTTTCACCTACAAAAGTTTTGAGATTTATTATAAACCTTTAACTTTCAATTATGAAGACTATAAACATGCATGGTTCAATGTATACTTTACTACAATAATTATTTCTACTCTTGGTATTCAATTCATTGCAGTTTGTTCAAAAAATCCCTTGTTTGATTCTCAGAATTGTTCAAAATTTGTGAACCAACTCCTTAAATTTTTTACACAAAAATTCAAGAGGGTTTTGATTTTTTTTTCCCTTAAGAATCAATCAAAATATTGATAAACTCCAACATTTTTGTAAATTTTAAAATTGCCTAGATTCTTTGTTAGGGTTATACTTTCATGTACAAATACCCTTAATCATGTCCCATGAGTTTGGGAAGAACGTTTAGAGTTAAATGGTGGCTGAAGTCCAAAAAGTGAGTTTGCAAACATTCAAGCCATTCAAAATTATCTCAAATTTAATCCTTAGCTAATGGTATCATCTCAAGCGCAAACTTCATTTCTCATTTCAAAAAGTAAGCTGCCAGCTCAATTGGCAGGAGCAACTTTAAAAGAAGAACTCAAAAAGAGATTGTCAAAAATGTTATCTCAAATAGATAATGATGAGAGTAGTACCAATAATGAAGAAATTCAGTCAACATTTAATCAAAATGAAGATGATTGCTATGGAATAGATCTCAATCAAGTTCAATGAATTTAAATGCCAGAAGAAAAATACAAAAGGCAAAATGTAACTCAGAGGATAAGATTCTTCCTACTTAAGATTTATCAAGAAGGACATCACACGTACTTCAAAATTCAACATTCCATCTGCAAAAGCTGAAATAAAGAAGACATCAATCAAAATAATTGATCTACAAAAATTAAAATCAAAAGAAAATTGAAGTTAGCATCAAATGAAGCAAATTCAAGAATTTTTCAAGTACAAAGGTAATTTAAGATGCCTATATAAGATAGTATCTTCAGAAGCTCGAGGTAGAAATCCAAAACCCAAGATAAAACCTTTAGAATTAAGCACAACCTTCAAATGCCTTTTATAATCTTTTCCCTTCATTTCTTTTAAAATTTGTAATTTTCCCTTCTCTTTTCAAAATCTTTGTACGTGACTACAAAGATCAATAAAATTTATGTAAGTTTTCATTCACTATGCTTATTTCTTTAAAGTTCATTATTGCTCTAATTTTCATAAATCATGTGTATTTTTTTTCATGTTTTTTATTACTACACTTCTATATTGCTTTAATATTTTCAATATATATGCATTATTCCCACACTCTCAACATTGATCCAGAGCTCTCCAAATAATTTCATCCCACTTGGTATTAGAATCTTGTGAGAAAGATAGTGATGTTTATAATTAGAGAAGCTAGTGGCTACTATAGCACTAGTTGATAGTCTCTCTCTCTCTCTGTTTGGGTAAGTAAAAAAAGGGTGGAAAAGAATGAAAAAGTTAGTTATACACAATTTCCAATACATTTTCTCTTGCTTGGCTGAGACAGAAATTAGGGGTGGAAAGGAAAATAGTAGAAAAAACCCGTGGGGCCCACAGGAAAATTTTTCACCCAAAATAGCAGGGAAATGGACGGAAAACATGTTAGTCTGGATGGGTGCCCTAGACCAATTTGATTGAGTTCTAGCACATCCTGGACTCTACATTCTGTGCATTTGGATATAAAA
>JANHAO010006995.1:0-20642 GCA_026873985.1 Saraca asoca
TTTTTTTCTTTTAAATTTTAATTGGAATAATGTTAAAATTGGGTCAAATATAAAAAAGAATTGTAAATGTAAAAAAAATTAAAAAAATGTAGACCAAAATGTGGGTCAACTGCAAGCAAAAATGCGGGCCTAAATGCAAGCTAGCCCATTTTGCAAAAAAAATGAAAAAAAAATAAAAAAAAATACAGGCTTGCCCATGGGTTAGCCACATTTGTGTGGGCCAGGTTCGCTCCATGTGGGGCGGCCCATTTAGCACCCCTATTTGTAATCCCCATGGAAGTTACTTGAAATCTTATAATTTACTCTTACTCTTTTATGATGATTATTGAGAATGAAGAGTATATGCATCGTTAATGAAAAACTGTATCACCAGTTGGAGGAAGACTATGAGATATTTTGGATGTATTTGGGATATGGGTTTAAGAATGATTAAATATTTTGTATTCTCTCTCTTGTTTCTATCGTGAATTTATTTTTCATCTTCGTCCGTGGAATAGGTTAAAAGCTGAACCATATTAAATATTTATGTCTTTTTGAATTTTGTCACAATACTTCTGCATTTGCATTCAAATTTCCCAATAACTATTATCAAAACCTAATTCTACCGGCTTTGGATTCTTGTTCTTGTTCTGGTTCTGCTTCCCAACAAGTAATATCAAAGCCCGATTTTGCCGGGTGTGGGTTCTTATTCGAGTTCTACCTGAATTTGCTTATATTGGTTGAATTTAGTATTGTGTTTAATTTGATTAAAGAAGTATCAACACATATTTATTTTAGCATTTTATATCAAATTCACATTTGGTTTGAGCTACTGCTCTGTTTGTACACATCTGGTGATTTTGTTGAAAGAATTTTTTGTGGAGAAGATGAAGCAAATTTGATATATGTGTAAAGTGGTAGTGCTACATTAGATGTGGAGTTTTGAAGACATTCTTTGTCTATGAAGAAGATAACTCAAATTCAATGGAACTACTTGATCTTAATCTATAACTATTTGATTCAAAGTTTGAAGACTTTTTGGATAATGGAATTTGTATCAAAGTAGAGATTATTAGGATTTTGAATCAAATTCTATTTTTTGTAAAATAGAATAATTACTTATTTATATCTTCATCTTATTCAAATTTGAATTTTGATTAAGTAAAGATTCTAATCAAGTTAAATATGTTCTAATATTTAATATTATGATTAAGTTAGACCTACCTTTGATAAGGATTATGGCCCTCCATTGAGTCAAAATTGCAAACATTGAGAAGCATCAAAGCACATCATTCTGATGATATCAAGACTTCAATCGATTGGAATTTCTTGAGTGCTGAATTGGGATTTACTTTTGACCTTGGAATTGTTATCCTACCCCTAATATTTTTGAAACGGTGGTTGTGGTATTGCAAGTCTATAGAAGACATTCTTCAGTGGATCTTCCCTCAGTTGAGTTTTGTGTATGAACAACATGGAGGGCAAAATTACAGAGATCTAAGATGAAGGCATTCACGAATTTGCCCAAAGTATGTACAATTTTCTTTTGTTTTTACCCTATCTTGATTTCTCCAATCCGTCAAAGTAAGAGTGTATGCCTTTAAATTATAAAGAGGAGGTTGACTAACCCATGCAGTAGCACCCGATATTTTTAATGATACAGTAACACTCAATACTATTTTAGGACTTTACCCTTTTTTAATGTCTTGATTCAACTTAATACATTTTGCAAAACTTAAGACTACTACTGCTAATAAAATAAGGACATTGCACGCGTGTTTTCTGTAAACTGTAACTCTCGTATAGATATTTTAAGTTGTCGAATATATTTTTGCACCATTTAATGCGGGGCCCTGGATTGTCCGAAAAGGCACAAAGTCACAGCGAAAGGCCAGTGTTAAGTAATCATATCCATCCATTTTCTCCTATCCTGAATCCGGCATTTAATTTCCAAGTAATAATATGGAAGCGCAAGCTGCAAGTTACCTTTTTTTTCACTTTTGAAAAAATTTTATACAAATAATGCAATAAAAAAAATAAACTTTGTATATGAAGTACGAAAACAAAAGTTGTAACTTATTGATAAAGTTTGCAAAAACAAATTTCTATAAATTATAATTTTTTTAATTAAAAAATTATGGCATTCATGGATAAGTTATAAAATATATATAAAAAATAAAAGTTGCAAAAATATTATGGTTTCAGATTTTATTGGGCATGTAAGCATTTGATTGAGTTTGATGTTTGAACACCCAATTGTACAAAGATACTTTGACTTTAATGAGGATCCGTCACTAATGTTAGTTTTAGTGATAATTCTGAAGAGAAGTAAACTCACAGAAGCTATGCTGAGAAAAAAGAGAAAAGGAAACGAAGAAGAGATTAATTGGATGGTGCAAAACCAACTTGTATTGATCTCCAGAGTGTTACTTCAAGGTTCAGAAGAAGATTTCGTTTTATTTATGTTCATGTGGAAATCAAAATTGCAATGCTAATGGTGACATAACATATTATATATATATATATATATATATATATTATTGCATTTTAGCTCTCCATGGAAATTGTCGTTATCCCGTACTGTATTTTCCTAACAAAGGGTCAATGGTTTTGGTTATTTTAAAATTGGAGCATGTTCCCATCTAAGAAGCTACCAGAAAGTCTTCCTTCTGGACAATGAAAGGCCCACGTAAAACGCGTAAAATACAATAAAAACCTACCTCCAGCAAAAGCTGACTTCCTTCCTTTCCGGCTAAATATTGACAAAATCAAGCTACCAATCAATGACTTGAACATGCTTAGCGTACTTTGACTGCGCTTGACAACTCGTTCTCTGGCCAAACTATATGATTTTCTCTCTTTCTGAAGCTCCCTTTCTTCACTTTCAGCCACCCTCTGCCAAATTCAGATAAGTTTTGAGCCTCAAACACTGACAAGGACGGGCCAGGAAGGTCATGTTAACGCCGAGACAACTATCAATCATCACTTCTTGAAACATTGAAAGAACCCAATGAGAATTCGGTTAGTTTCTTGGCTTTCCTTCATACTATGTTGTTGGATGCAATCTTTAGTATCAGGTCAATCATGTCTCGGAAATCAGCAATCATTGCTGCTACAACTAAAGAGCAACCTCAAATTTGACAATGCCAGTTCCAGCAAACTTGTATCATGGAATCAAAATTCTGATTGCTGTGGATGGATTGGTGTATCCTGCAATCAGGAAGGACATGTTACTCGCCTTGACTTGAGTAATGAATCAATCAGTGAATCATTTGACAATTTAAGTAGTCTTTTCAGTCTTCAATATCTTGAGAATTTGAATTTGGCTTTTAACAGATTCAATTCTGTATTTCCATCTGGGTTTAATCAGTTGAAGGACTTGGATACTCTGAATTTGTCAAATGCTGGTTTTGTGGGACAGATCCCAATGGAGATTTCTCAACTCATAAGGTTGGTCACTTTGGATATCTCTAGTCTTTATTATTTATCAGGGAATGATATAAAACTAGAGAACCCAAATCTTCAAATTTTGCTGCAAAACCTTACTAGTGTCAGAAAACTATATCTGAATGGTGTTAGTATATCAGCTCAGGGACAGGAGTGGTGTCAAGCTCTATCACCGCTGCGTGGTTTGCAAGAATTGAGTATGTCAGGCTGCAATCTCTCAGGTCCAATAGACTCTTCACTAGTAAGGCTTAATCATCTCACAGCAATTCGCCTTGATCAGAACAATTTGTCCGCCCCAGTGCCAGACTTCTTTGCAGGATTCTCAAATTTAACCACCTTGCATCTGAGCTCTTGTGGGTTGAGTGGAAGATTTCCAGTAGAGATCTTCCAGATACAAGCACTTTCTGCTATTGATATATCATACAATAATGATCTTCATGGTTCGTTGCCAGACTTCATAAAGAATGGGTCACTCCAAACTTTAGTACTAAGTAATACAAGCTTCTCTGGGGCATTGCCAGATTCTATAAGTAATCCAAGACAATTATCCAGATTAGAGCTTTCAAATTGCCAGTTCAATGGAACACTTCCTAATTCAATGTCAAAACTCACAGAGCTCACTTACTTGGATTTTTCATTTAACAACTTCACGGGTCCAATCCCTTCATTTGGTTTGGCCAAGAAACTTACCCATATAGACCTCTCTCACAATGTCCTAACTGGTGAACTTCAATCTGCTCATTTGGAAGATCTTCTAAATCTTATTGACATTGATTTACAGAATAATTTACTTAATGGGAGCATCCCCCCTTCTCTGTTTTCACTCCCGTTGTTGAAGAGCATCCAGCTTTCCAACAATCATTTTGATGGTCCACTGGACATAATTTCAAATGTGTCTTCCTCCGTGCTAGAGAGCCTTGATTTAAAAGGCAACAGTTTAGAAGGGTCTATTCCTTTGTCTATCTTTCATCTCAAAAGCCTTAAATACCTCCAGATGTCTTCAAACAACTTCAATGGTACAATGCAGCTAGCAACAATTTGGAAGCTTAAAAATTTAACCACCTTAGATCTGTCACACAACAACTTGTCAATTGATGCTAATTTTGTGGATGCTAACCAGTCTTCTTTTCCCAATATCACAAATCTAAATTTGGCTTCATGCAAATTGAGAGAATTTCCTGAATTCTTGAGAAACCAGTCTACATTAAGCAATCTGGACCTCTCTGACAACCATATTCAAGGAACAATACCCAACTGGATTTGGGAACTCACTTCTCTTACCCAATTAAATCTCTCTCACAATTCACTCATGAAGTTAGAAGGACCTTTGCAGAATCTTAGCAGCTTTATGTCTTTGCGTGTGCTTGACCTGCATTCCAATGAGCTCCAAGGACCCCTTCCATTTCTTCCTAAATCTGCAGCCTATTTGGACTACTCAAGCAATAACTTCAGTTCTATTATTCCAAATGACATTGGTGATTATCTGTCAGGCACAATTTTTCTTTCTTTGTCAAGCAATAATTTTATTGGAAGGATCCCTTTTTCTTTCTGCAATGCTTCAAATCTCCAAGTGCTTGATCTTTCCTATAACAACTTTTCTGGTATAATTCCGCCTTGTTTAATGATGAGTGAGACCCTTGGGGTATTGAGCCTGCGAAAAAACCAGCTCAAAGGCCATATTCCTGACACATTTCCACCATCATGCGCTCTGAAGACACTAGATCTCCATAAAAATTCATTGGATGGAAGAATTCCAAAGTCTATTGCTAATTGCACAGCATTAGAAGTGTTAGACCTCGGAAAAAATCAGATTATTGATGGCTTTCCGTGCATGTTGAAGAACACATCCACTCTTCGTGTCTTGGTTTTGCATAGAAATAAATTCTATGGTCCCATTGGATGTCCTAATACCAATGGTACTTGGGGCATGCTTCAAATTGTCGACCTGGCTTACAACAATTTTACTGGTACACTGCCAGGGAAATGCTTCACTACATGGGAAGCGATGATGCCAGAGGAAGACCGAGGAGAATCACGGGTAAATCACATCCGTTTTCAGGTCCTTAAGTATGATCAGGTATATTATCAGGATTCAGTGACAGTTACAGTCAAAGGTCTACGGATGAAGTTAGTTAAGATTCTGACTGTTTTCACTTCCATCGACTTCTCATCCAACCACTTTGAAGGGCCAATACCAGAAGAGTTGATGAATTTGAAAGCACTCTATGTGCTCAACTTGTCAAACAATGCTCTCTCAGGCCAAATCCCATCATCTATAGGGAATTTGAAACAACTTGAGTCCTTGGATCTATCAAACAACTCTTTGAGAGGAGAGATTCCAGTACAGCTTGCAAGTTTGAACTTCCTTTCATTCCTAAATCTCTCCTTTAATCATCTGGAGGGCCCTATCCCTAAAGGCTCCCAACTTCAAACATTTGAAGAATATTCCTTCATTGGTAATTTAGGACTATGTGGACCTCCTTTGCATTCAAACTGCAGTGATGCTGATAGCAGCAATCCAACAGAAGTACAAAATGCAAATTTAAATTTTGATTGGCATTTTGTATCTACTGGAATGGGTTTTGGGATTGGAGCAGGCTTGATTGTTGCTCCATTGATGTTTTGGGAGAGAGGAAAAAAATGGACCAAAAATATCACTGATAAAATTCTTGAGGCAATTCTTCTGATGTTCGGGTTGGTTTATATACCTATTGATGATGAGGATGAAGGTGGGGAAGATACAGAAGAACTTAAGTCTGACATGGAAGAGGACTATGACTATGATAAAGATGAAAGTAACATGAACTATCCAATGTTTAGAGGGCGGTACTGTGTTTCCTGTTCCAAGTTTGACATCAGCATGAAGAAAGTCATTCATAGCCCAAGTTGTACATGCCATCACTCACCGCCTGGTTCAACATAAGATTCTTCAGTTGCATCACACTCCTCTCAGTCACTTGCAAGATGAAAACATGCTCTCCATCTTCTGGTCTGTTTCTTTCCTTGATTTTTTTTTTCTTCTGGATAGAGACATGTATATGTTGTACATACATGCCAAAATTCAATCCAAGAATGACAACAATAAGAAATAGCAATAATGTCAGTTCTCCATTTTTTTTTTTAATTGATTTTTTTTTTTTTGTTGGTATTCTGATCCGTATTTTCATATATAAGGCCAATACTCGTTCGGGACTTTCATCAAACACCTTAGCGGCCCTTCCATTAGTGACTTTCTGCAGTGTCTATGCCCAATTGGATGTTCCATATGGATCAACAGTGACACATATACCCTCTACATGCTTTGGTCGCAAACCATACAATGAAACCATGCGTTTAAATATCTGCATTAGCTCCCTAATTCAAGGTAAGAGCCCACGTTTCATAGGCTGAAATACACAAACTGAGTGTTGCGGACCGCGGAAATGTTGCAGAAACTTATTATTTGGTTATGAATCTCAGTGTTCACTCAGTTCTAAGATTGGGCCTTTTACAAGGAATTGTTACCCCACTGCACCTTGGTTGGCCAATCATCTTGTTGATGTATTTTCCATCACAGGAAAATTTAACTTCAGTTATCGTGTAAACTTACAGTTCAAGATGTTCATTCAATCGAAACCTAATGCAGCATTCTTTAGGGCTTAAGACTAAAGATTATATAAGAATTTGTAGTATAAATTTATTACAACTAGATGATGATATCCAAAGTTGAAAATAACACTGGTGATTACGCGATTCAATTTTTCTCATCTTTCTGTAAAATATTTTTATCAATTTTATTTTTATAAAATATTGATTTAGTTAATTTTATTTTTTAATTAGTGTATCCGTATAAAAATTAAATTAATTTATCTAATTTCATCACTAAAATCCAATTCGTTTGGATTGAAGATAAAATTAGATAAATTAATATTATATAAAAATAAAATTAAAAAAACCTTTTATAAAGACAAAAAATAAAACTTACACTTTTTTATCATAACCAAAAAAAAAGAAGTCACTTACACTTAATAGACCATTTGAAGTTTAAATCCAAATGCCAAAATGAAAAAACCCCAAAGATAAGCGTGTCAGCTTGAATAGTATAACAATTTGTTTACATACTGGTTAGGCTCAAGTTGTTTTTGTTTTTTTATAGTAAAAATTATTGTGCCCGTGTTTGACTTGTGTTATAAAATTAACTGGAAGATATTGCTGAAAAATGCAAAAATAATTGGAATTTAAAACATTTTCTATTTGGTATATTATGGTTCAAAGCATATATTTCAAATATCAAATAATGAAAAAAAATTCCCACGACTGCCGAGCTTCTAGAAGATCGCCCCAATTTGCAAGATGATGCCATTGAAATATCAACATAATGACTTCAAAAGGTATTAAATAGTAATAGACGAAATCTTTGAAACAAGAATAATTTTTTAAAATTTGAAAAGTCTATATTCATTAAAAAAAATTATACAAAATCTATAAAAATATGTGTGAATACAATTTTTCTTAAATATCTATCAAAATCTAATTCAAAATATAAAAGTATTATGAATGTCATAAAGTATGAGGGAGTGAGAATTCCAGAGTGCACAGGTTGGATAACAACAATGACTATTTGACATAAAAGGCACTAAGATTAATATGATACTTATGGAAGGAGACAACACTAGCTAGTATGCAACAATCATATATAGGAACATAAAACTACACTGAGCTTTTCACAAAAATTTTTAATTACTACCCACATGCACTCCATCAATCATATACCACTTTAATTAACCATCACAAAAGCTTACATATATATATCATCATCACCAAAAACTGCATACATAACACAAAAACACTAGGCTGGCCAATATTTCACATTGGCTTCAAAGCTGGGAGTAATATCTTCACCTTGAAAGCATGACTGGGCCAGCACTGGTAAGCTCTGCAAAGGGTCTCCTCCTGAATTGGCTTCTACTAAAGGATTTTGCTGTTGAAAATAATTTGTGGTATCTTGAGAAGGAACATTATAGTCCTGAGGAAGAAACATACTGGGTGACTGATCCTCATCAACAAAGTTGATCATGGTTTGATGAAGCCAAATCTGGGTTTTGAGGAACTTGACATAGTGAATGGCTTCCTCCAACATAGAAACAGTGTCCATTTTGTTGCCACCAGGAACCATGCTCTGTAAGATCTTGAAACGGTCACTGATTCTGTGTCTTCTTTCTCTGGCGGCCACGCTTTGTGGGTCAGTTGAAAGCTTCACTCCCTTGCTAATCTTCTTTTTCTCCATCTTGTTCTTGTTGTCTGGCTTTGAAGTTGAACCTGAGGATGAGGTAGGGTTATTACCAGTACTAGCTGGAAGATTACACTCCATTTGCAAGAATCTAGGTGAAAGCATACAGAAAGAAACTGAAACGCAGAAACTAGCTTTGAACTTGGTAGGACATAGTTCTTCCCTTGGCACATATTTATATGCGGGTAAATACAAATTCGCTTTTTAAATTACTTTTAATGAGAAATTTACAATTTTCAAAAGATATAATTAGAAGAACTGGCTTTAACTTCTGCTTAAGGTGACATAAGGTGGCTTATTGTGGGTCCTATTCCAAACATATTTATTTACACTAGACATCTAAACTAAACCACTTTATAAAAATTCTAATTTTTGTGTACCCCTTCAATAAAATTAAATTCAAAACAATAAAAAAAAATTATCAAACTCTCTTTCTTAGAAATATCATCTATTTTAACTATTCAATGGAGGACCACAATTGTCAGTTTGTCACATGCTAAGCATAATTAATTCATAAAGATATAAAAATGTTATTTTTATGTTTTTTATTTATATTCTTTTGGACACTCTCTCTCGTAAATAGATGAGATATAAAAAATTTTTCTATTTGAGAAATTATTGCAACAGATATTTCTTTGAGCCCAAGGAGATTAATTGAAGCAAGTTAAATGGAAAAAAAAAATCAAGAATGGTAAATAGGAGTGGGAGATACAATAGTGTATAAGTTGCATGTTGAGAATGATTGAAGGAGATAATTTATATTTTATATAATAAGAAGAAGGTGAGGATTGGTACATTGATTTGAATGAATGAACGGAAGAGATGGATGTCGTCATGTGAGTCAGCCAATCTTTGGCGCAGGATACGGGTGTCTTAGGTAGGGACCCGGAAGCTTAGGCCCAGCTGAAATTTCAGATTAGCTTCATTTTCTTTTTCCTTTTTGAAAAAAGTATATTTATTAATTTAACATAATCATATCCACACACACACACACACACACACACACAGCATACAGATACAAACTTTCATTCAAATTTCAATTTTGTTATCTAATTTTTGTCTAGTTCCATTTTATTCTTTAACTTTAAAAATTAAAATAATATTAAATTTTTATTAATAAAATATATTATAATGATAATGAAAAATTTAATGTGACAATATTTGATTCGAAGCTAATATGACAAATTATTTTTGATCTATTAAAACCTTTTTATTATTAAATAAAACTAATGCGTTTTAATATCATTAAAATGATTAGAATTTTTATTTCAAATACATAACACCATCTCTACATCATAGAATTTTCACACATCCCTATAATACAAGTAGTTACCAATACATAATAATATGTAGAAATCATTCTTATTTAAAATTTATTCAGATTTTTCCATCATTCTAATGAATTGTGTTAATAGAAGTCTAATATTGTCTTTTGCTTTAAAGTTAAAATATAAAATTCAATCAAATAAAAATTAAGGAGCAAAATTGAAATATAAGTTATAATTGAGGGTAAAAAGTACATTTTGAACATTAATAAAAGTCAAACAAGTGAGAGTTATTCTTAATACATTGATCCTGAAGAAATTCGAATTTAAAACTTCTAAGTTACTCTTTTAAGTTCATCGGCACTAAATCATACATAATAATTTACTTGAACAAGTGAGAAGATGAACCAATAATTAAATCAAATTAATTTTGATCAAATTTTTTTTTTCAGAATGTAAGACAAATAATTGTTTACAGCAAAACATAAGGGAAAAAATACAAATTTTCTCCTTCAATTTTAGGATGATTTTATTTAATTCTCATAAACTATTAATTATTATAATTAACTCCTTTCAACTTTAGATAAATAATAAATTATATTTACATAAGATCTTTTCTCATTATTCAGGAAGGAATCTAAATAACATATTATACTAAAATAAAAATAAAAATATAAGAATTACGATAATAATTTTTTTTGCTTATATTGAACAAACAAATCATGTCAAAATGTTGAAAATATCCCAAATAGGGAAAAATAAGAAAATAATACACAAGTTAAATTACTTCTAAATTTAAATCACGAGATCTCTATATTATATTTAATTTTTCTATAAAGTTTGATATCAAATAAAGAATGTTTGTTTCCTCGAGTCGCTCGCAAGATATATGCTAATTATTAAATATAATTATTCTAAAATTAATTGTAAGGATTAAATATAAATACTCAAATTTAAATGAGATAATTTGCATTTTTTCTATAAATAAATAAGTGAGGGCAGATTACTCTCTTTTTACTTATTTGTCATTTTGGATGTCTTGTTAGAAATACATATTTTTTGGCCATTGTATTTGTATAGAAAATTTGGAAGTAACTACACAACTAATCAAGTTACATTGATATTTAGATAGGATTTAAAATCACGTCAAATTAATGAGAGTCTATCTCACAATAAATAAATGACAACCTTGATCTTTTAGACAAGACTCATATATTCTATTGTTATTCCGAAGAAATTACTTCAAAGATTTTACTCGTCTAGCTTTAAATCAATTATAATTCATTCCAACTTGTTAATTGTATTAAAAAAGTTTTTTCTTAAACATAAACTATTGATTCATGATTGTAAATGATTTATGCGAAATAGCAATATTACGTTTCTATCGAAGAAAGTTAACGTGGCATTATAGACTCAAACATATAGAATGGTGACACCCTTGTGAATGTAAAAATTATGTGAATATGATTGCATGTCCTGCTAGTTTCGGGCTTCAATGGTTTCTTAACTTTAATTAAGTGGTACACTCTTTGATTCTTCTAACACTTTAGACATTATGACCCACCAAGGAAGAGGAAAAACACTGCCAACTTATAACCAGAAGGGTAAAAAATTCTACTTGTATTTCTAATCGTATACGACTTTTTATTTTTATTCTATAGTTACATATATGACTCAAAATTAAGATAGTTTAAATCTAATTTAAAATTATAAAAATTGAAATCAATTTGATTAATATTGTGTTACGTGTATACAATTATTAACATTGTGTTACGTGCATGCAAGTGATTAAGACAGAAATTAATAAATTCTTTCAAGAATTTAAAATATGATTACACTGTAAGGTTATATTATGATGATGAGTAATAAATGAGGTAGTAAAGGTTCTGTTGTAGTCATATCGAGTGAAAAAATCACAATACAAGCATAACATTTTCGCAGAATCATTTTTTCAAACACCCGGCCCTCCATATTGGTTTGTGATTTGTTTTGGCTTTGGGTTCCAAGGTGAGAGATATGATGAAGAGAAAGCAATGGAGCTGTGGGGGTCCTTGAACTGAAATCGAAGCAAATGTATATTACAGTTGCAGGAATGTCTAAAGCCAAGGACGAAATAGACCATTAGTTGCCTGGCTTTATTGTGTACGACATATGCTCTTTTATTTTTAGGTTCCAAACTGTTTGCTAAAAGAGAATAACTGTTTATGTTTTTACCATTGGTTGATCTGCTCTTTTAGAAAAGAGCTGAAGGTTTGAATCATCAAGCAATCAGCTCTTCTTTTCAAGAAAAATATCAAAACCAAAGGTTGCTTGAGTCACTAGAGATTTTTTAAAGTTTCATTTTTTAAAACCCCACCCATCCCAAAGAAATTCAAAGTTATGTTTTTTCTTTTGTCTTTGTTAGGGTATCTTCCCAAAAAAAGCAGCGTTTTTATGTCGTATATTACATTTTTTTTTTCTTCAAACTCTTTTAAAGGGTCCAACATGCATGGTGGGTTTGAACAAAGTGAGAACATCTAAAATTGAACTTTTTCAAATTGATCAAAAATATTGTGTAGGGTCACAAGAGCAAAAATTAAGATATTGAGCATGCTTTAATGTGGCTTTGTTTGAATTATGATTTAAAAATGCATTTTGTAATTCAATTTCATCAATAATATTATAATATTATAGTGGCGTTAGTTTTTGTAAAGTGGTTTAATTTTAATTATAATTTTAAATTGTAATTTTTATTATCAACTTTGACCAATAGTTAGTTCTTATAACTATAACTTGCAAAAAAAATTACATAGAAGTTTATTTACTTATGCAATGTTTAGATAAGAAATAGTGGATGAAACAGATAGTGAATTAAATGTTATGTTATAACCTCTTTTTTTTTTATGTTGGAGTTATGATTAAGGAAAAAATGATAAAGATTTATGATTAATTCTTTAAAATTTTTTAACATTTTCAAATATTTATTTTTTTTGTGTTCTTCTAAACGAAGTTCTTTGCAATTTTTTTAAACATTCAAATAAAAAGAAGGAAGTTATCCGCCAACCATCTATTCTTATTTCTTTCATTATCTTCCATTATCTCTTTTGCCTTTATTTTTTCTCCTTTAACTTCTAAATATACCATTATATTAATTAGAGAGGAAAATAGCAATAAGGCTCTCTCTTTATAAGGGAGAGGAAAGCATCATCTAAGAAGTTTTGATGTCAAACACGAGTTACCGTTCTCAAAATCCTAAAAATATAGATGAGAATCACTAAAAAAGAAAAAAGCTTTGATTATAATTTGGAACAATTTTGTCTTTAACCAATATATTTTCTAGCATTTGTTTCGTAATTTCTATAGTCACACAACCCAATGGCGATGGCAATCTATAACCCTAATTTAACTTGGTGGTTTGAATATTTGACAAGGTTTGTGCCATTATAAGCAAATAATGCAGGGACAGTGACATAAATGAAGGCATAGAAATTTCCTAGGAACAAAAAGCAAAAGGTGAACATAGTAGTAGTAATTCATGGGCATTAAGAAAAACTTTGAAGTAGAAGTGAGGGACAAAGAGACAAAGGGTGAGCCAAAGCACATGTGGCTCCGGCTTTCACGATGTGGGGAGTGGGTGGGTGGGTGGAACCGTAATTATTCTTACTTGTGCATATGAAAATCATCAGCTTTACTTGTGTCCACTCAAATCTGTAGCTTCTCTCGTCAAACACATCAATCTCTCTGTCCAAAAATATATAGAATAAACTCTAGGGGTCATTCTATACTCCATTTTCTTTATGAAAAATAAAAGGAGCTTACGATTTTTAAGTTTTGTGGAAAAGTTTATTTTTCAGTTGAGTTATGTTATATTTTCAATAATTATGTAAATTATAGGTTATAAATTTTTTTTTAATAAACATGTCAAATCCAAGTAATTAAATTTGATACAAAAGTCATGTTTAGCAATAAAATATAAAACTTTATTTTCATTAAAAAAATATATATATTATTATTTTTTAATAAAAATTTAGAAATAAAATAAATTATTAAGTTCTAAAATCAACACTTGTCTTAATTTAAAAACATCCTACATAATATTTAATTTTTAATATTATTGATAATAAAATTTAATTTTAAATTATAAACGATTGAAGAGACAATAAAACATAAATCTCATGTAGCTTTGCAATTTAAGATGAACGACATCATTAAATCAAAAAAAAATGCACAAATTAACTTAGAGAAAATAAAATGAACAAGTCAGTCACAATTTCTTTAGGTGGTGACGTAGGTGATGATTGTTTGTTGAAATAAACTAGTTTTGGTTAAAATTAGAGAATCTATCAGAAGGGGTGGCCATTGATGGATTGGACCCGATAACAAAACAAAATCAGGAAAAGAAAGGAGTGGGTGAGCCATTAGATTAGCGATTTGATGGTGAAGATTGACCAAAGTTTTGGGTCCCACAGAGGAGGAGAATGGTAAACTGTAAATGTGAAGTTGCTAATAGTGGTGAAGCATTGGCTTTTAACATTGTCTGATTTAGTTCTGAACGATAAATGTTACTGTTTGGGACAGGCAGATGGTTTTCAAGTTTTAACTCTTTAAGGTGAATACAGTGTTAACTCTTGTGACATTTTTTGAGTAACAGAAACGTTACGAAAAAGATCTGTCAGCCTCTTACATTTTAACAATAGAAAGGAAAATGTACTAATATTCTAAGACATATTTTGATTTATATATTGGGTAATCTTTTGGCGGATATTCAAGAATTTTATAATTTTTTATGAAATTTTATCGGAAAAGTTATAAAAATGATTATTGTTATATAAAATTATATAATTTTTTATAAAAAAATATAAATGTGTATAAATTTTACATAAAATAAATAAAAATAAATAAAAAGTTATAATCCCATCATGCAAAATTGAATAATTTTTTTTTTAATTTTTTTTATTTTTATATAAAAATACAACTTTCAATAACAAATAAAAATATATAAAAATTTTCACAAAAGTTATAGGAATATGTTTTGATGCGTATTTTTACGAGTATGTACTAAAGCATAACACTTATATATTTTGGATTATATTTGTTATATACTTAAAAAAATTGTATCAATGTATATTCTTACAAGTTTTGTTTCATAACTTTTTCATTAAAAGTAATAATTTTTATATAAAAATGAAAAAAAATTTAAGATTTTTTTATACAACTTTGAAAGGTAGAGTTACAATTTTTTATGTATTTATTATACACAAAATTTATATATACTTATAATTTTTTGTAAAAAATTTTTAATTTTATAAAATTCATAAAAAAATTTCGTACGTATCAAAATATTACTCATATACTTTCTATAATTATATATGAAACACGAATTAACTCATTTTTTTAGAATAATCAATTTAACTCTCACATGTTATTATGTTTGCTGTTGTAAATAAGAATAGCTGAATTATTGCTATTCCTATAAAAAAAAAAAAAAAAAAAAGGATGCATCATTCCCATATATAATACTCTTTCGCCATTCATGAGCATTGATTCTTGCGAGATTACTTGAGCGGGACAATGAAGAAAATAAATAAGTAGGTTTAAACCCAAGGTAAGGTTGAGTGGTCCATCAACGAGTTCCAAATGTGTAGTTCGACACAAATTATAACCAGGTTTATTTTCTATTCTTCATAACATCTAGTTATCTCTTAAAATTAATTAGGATGCAAAGAAATCTAATGAATCAAACAAAATAAAATCTCTAGCTTAAAATCGACTACAAAATGTTTCGAATTCAAGTATTGAATTAGAGAACATCTTAAAATTTTGAAGTGACTAATTAAGTGTTCTAATACAATTAGAAGTATAAATTAATTAATTATTTAATAATTTTAATAGAGATTACAATTATTAAATAGTAATAAATTTTTAATATTGATATTTAAATATTATGAATGTTGGAATACTTGAGCTAGTGAGTACAAATATTAAAATGTGAGTACAAGATTACAGTTAATAGATTCAGTTATTGATGAAGCTACTAGGTATTGATAACTAAATAGTATGTTCTTTGTGAACCTTATCATCAATATTAATTCACTATAATCAGTGATCAATAAATTTTATGATGCAATCTTAATTTACATGACAATTACATGGAATAAGAAATAAAAGACTTTTTAAATTCTAATATATATTGTTTCTCATTTATAGCAAAATTATTGAAGAAAGATAAAGAAATGTCTTTTGGTTCATTCCTCAATATAATTCAAGCTTATTTTCTATTTAGGTGGATTGAATATGTGAGTAAAAAAATGTGTCTTTTCAATTCTCTACACATGTGATAATGTTTAATTTATTAATAATAAGGTGAAAATTAACCACACTAATAGTGAAAAATTTATAGAGTTTATTATTAGAAATTAAGCATGTGCTCATCTCCCATAACCATTAAGGAAGAGAGGAAGAATAAGAGAAAAAAATTCTTGATTCCTCATGTATGATTTTTAAGCTTAATTACACTTCATTATTATAGGATAATGATAGAATTAAGTGTTGTGGTTATGATTTTTAGGTATGTAACTATTGGACAATCAAAAGACATGTTTTTTTGGATAATGCAACTGATGTTAGTATATAAATAAGGTGAATTATAATATGAAAAAAAATATATACGCTTAGTTATTCTATTGACTCTTGATTCAAAGGCTATATTTGACTCTCTATTGTGCAAGAAAGGGAGTGAACAAGTCTACCATTTTACTCTTCTTAGTTAACTTGGTTATTGATCCTAAGCATATTTTTAAAGCTATTTCTATCATTTTAGGGCTGTTTTACAAAACCCTTGGGATAAAGGTTTTCCAAGTGTTATAGCTCACATTGCTTGGAAAGATGGGCGAGTTCATGAATCCCTATAGATCTTTTTGTTTTTTATTTTTTTAATAAAAAAAATCACATTGGTATCAGAGCATTTAGTTGTAGAAACATGTTTGTAGGTGTAGAACATAGTTTTTGGCATATGACTTAGTATCTTGAATATTTTTTCCTATGTGATCTTCATGATTGAATGAAATTAATAAATTAATAGACTTGTATGCTAAAAGTCTTTTTTTTTTTCATTCAAAAGTGACTCAAAAAAACTTAAAAACTTTGGCTGGATTTTTTAAGCTCAAAAAGTAATTCCTTGTAACTGAATTATTTCAAGGTATAAAATAGATTATTTTATTTGAAATAATAAAATTTATGCTTAAATCGATTTGATTATAGGCTGAGAATATTTATCTTTGGTTTGTTTAAGCATATATTAGTTATTTTTAGTCAATTCATGCGATTTATGTCTTGTTATGAAAATGAATATGCTAATGGTTATAAAATTGCATGATATAGTGTGATTACTATCATAAAGGGCATTATAATCGAGCGAAACAAAGATTTGAAGCTTGATAGGGATAACTACCCACTATGACAACTAAAGATTCAATTCCTGTTTACTAAATAGGACACACTCAAGATGATATCTACTATACTTCTGAAGTTGGTTCCAGAAACATTGAATATGGATAAGACCGAGTATGAGGTTTTAAAAAGAAAAGATACCTTGGCTTAGGTCACCATGCTTGGTATAATAACTGACGATATGATGATTGACTTCGCTATGCTTGGTTCAACAAAAGAAATATAAGACACCATGAAAACTAAGCATGGAAGTGTTTCTTCAGAGAAACAAAGGCCCTTATTCCTTAAGTTTGAGAATTATTCAAAGAGGTTGAAACATAACATGTCACGTCACCTTTGAGAGATGTCTCATATAATCTCAAGCTTAAAAGGAATTGGACATACATTGACAAACGAGCAACAAGTGTGAGCAATTATTCGATCCCTTCCTGACACTTGATTAAAATCAATTTATGCCACAATTCAGAGATTCAGACCTTTGATGATATTATCAGGCATCTTTTGTTAGAGGTTGAGGTGATGGAAATCAAGAACCTATCCAAAGTATATATTGTTAAGGCATCTTTTTCATTAAAGAAAAAGAAGAATAAAGGTGGGAAAAAGAGAAAGTTCTCTAGGAAAGGTTCTAATTTTGGTATTAAGAAATCAAAAATTGATGGGAAACATAAGAAGTAAAAAAAAAAAACAAAGCAAAAATCAAGTGCTTTAGTTGTGGCTTGAAGGATCATTTTGCTAAGGAGTGTAAAAACCCTAAGTTACATATATTCTCTACTTCTTATGCATATGTTTTGTCATGTATTTTAATGACTAAATCTGACTCTTCGTGAGTTGTTAATTTAATAGCAATCGACCATATAACTCAGGATCAAGACTTGTTCATGGCCTACAGAAAGCTTAGTGCTAGAACCAAATGAATTTTGTAGATGACAACTCTTATTTGGAAGTAGAAGACATTGGAATTTGCAAAATATTTTTGTCTAATGGAAACTATTTAGTATTGATGGATGTTTTATTTGTACCTGAAATAAGGAGAAACTCAGGGTCTACTTGAAAATAATTTTTAAAAACTATTTTTTGTTTTTTTAAAAAATAAAACAAAAAAGCTTGTTTGATAGGACTATTTTTAAAAATAGTTTTGAAAATTTTGTTCTAAAATATTGTTTTAAAAATAATTTTTTTTAAAAAAAGATAGGGCTGTTTTCAAAAATAATTTTTAAAAATAAAAAAATAAAAACACTTCCAAACACACCCTTAATCTTTATAACTTGTTTGATGCATTTTGGTTTTAGTTTGAATTTTCATAATAGTGTATTGGATATTTCTCATAATAATGTCAAGTTATGTACTTTTTTTTCTTAAAGATGGTTTCCTTGTGTTACATACTATTGCTAATGGTAGTAATTCTTTAGGTGATTGCCTTATTGTGAAGTCAAATAATCAAGTTGTTTGGCATTCAAGGTTGGGACGTATTGGCTATAATAGGATGCATAAGTTAGCCAAAAGTGGCCTAGTTAGATCATTATCTGAGGTCTCACTCCTAACTTGTAAATTTTGTTTTGCTGGTAAGGCTATTTGTAAATTATTTGGAAAAGGTGTTCTATGTGATTATTTGTTGCAATTAATTCATTCTTATGTATGTGGACCCTCAAATGCGGTATCAAGACTTAGTTATAGGTATTTTTTGACATTTACAGATAATTGTACTTGTCATACCCATTTATGTCTTCAGAAATACAAAAGTGAAGTGATAAGTCACTTTAGATCTTATGTATCTTTAGTAGAGAATTAATTGAACTAAACTATCAAGCTCTTGAGGACTGATAGGGGTAGTGATACTTATCCAACGAATTCGAGAGGTTGTGTAAAGAAAAAGGAATACAAAGATAGCTTTTATCCTTAGCACACCTTAATAGAATGAGGTGGCAGAGAGGAAAAATCTGACTCTCCTTGATATGGTATGGACCATGATGGTAAAAGCTAACTTGGATCTCTCCTTTTAAAGAGATGTCATATGACAATCCATATTCTCAATAGAGTGCCTTCCAAATCTGTCCCTACTATTCTTTATAAGCTTTGGATTGTTAGAAATCCCATTTTGAGTAATCTTAGGCCTTGAGGTTGTGCGACTTATGTCTATACTCCAAATCATGAGTTTGGCAAACTCGGGCCAAGTGGAAGGAAATGCGTTTTTCTCAGCTATTCTAAACACTTTAGTGAGTGTATGTTTATTGATTCAAAGCAAAAAGGTAAAAAGGTTAAATTTGAGTCAAGGGATGTTACCTTCTTGGAGAATAAGTTTCCATCTATAGGGACTATTACTAAGTTACAACCCTATATGAACTTACTGATTTTAGACATTTTGTGTCAAGTGAAAGTGATATTGTTTTTAGTGGAAGCTTAGTGCAACCACCAGTGGTCGATCAAGGTGGCAAACTAATCTTGATTAACCTATGAAGCATAAGGTTGCTTAGCATGATCATAATGTTGATCATAAGCCAGTTCAACCTATTGAGGTTTTTGAATTTTAACAAGAGCATTCTAATTTTGATGGTGAGGGAAATGTTAGTGAGTAAACCCTTACTGAACCTCCTCCTCTTCATCATTCCACTTGATAATTCAAACACCTAAGTGGTGGATTTTGAATCAAAGTGAGGCTCACTTGGCCACATCTCTGGATGATGAGCCATGCAATTATAAGGAAGTTCTTAATCATCCACATAGTGAGAATTAGTTAATTACAATCAGTGATGAATTGGATTCAATGTATGCTAATCAAGTATGGGAATTAATGGATCTTCCTCAAGGCCAAAAGGTAATGGGGAGCAAGCGGGTTCTCAAAATAAAAAGGAATGTGGACAATAACATAGAAAGGTACAAGGCATATTTAGTTGCTAAAGGATACACTCAAGAAGAGGGGATCGATTACAATGATACCTTCTTGCCTGTAGTGTAGTTTAATTTTATTAGGTTGATGCACCAAATGGATGCTAAGATTGTCTTTCTTAATGGTGATTTGAGTAAAAAGATTTATATGGCACAACCAAAGGTTTTTATTAAAAAGAACCATGAGAATAAAGTTTACAGACTTAAAAAGTCTACTTATAGTCTCAAGCAGGCTTCAAGACACTAGTACTTGAAGTTCCATGAGTGAGTCTTGAATTTTGGCTTCAAGATGCTAGATGAGGACCATTGTGTATATTTGGTGCATTCAAAGCATAAGTTTGCAATAATGTCACTTTATGTGGATGACATTC